>JAAAKG020138108.1:0-63918 GCA_010014905.2 Druon quercuslanigerum
ATATTTCAATAATATTGATATAGGCCAGTAGACAAACAAAATTGACATCTAAAATTAATAATATATAATTATATCTATAAATATATAAGGTCGCAACCGCTCTCACCCTGCACCTTTGAGAAACCGCAGGAGCCAGCAGTTCTAGGAAGACCGAAAACGAGGTGACTGACTTCGACAGTTCGGTGTAGTTCAATTTACAACCATTTAGATGAATTTTCCACCTAAAAGCATGGTTTTTCAATCCCAGAAATAAATAAATCGTAATCCAATACCGTGAATTTTTAAGCAAGTAAACCAAAAAGGACCAATTTTCAACAAAATAGTTGAATTTTTAAATAAAAAAGAATAATTATCAATAAAAATGGTACATGTAAATTAGCAGTAGTTAAGTTTACGATTAAAAAGACGAATTATAAAAAAAGTAATGGTTGATTTTTCAAGCAAAAAACATGTATTTGGAATAAAAAAACACTTAAATTTAAGCAAAACGATTAATTTTGAATCAAGAAGATTTATTTTTCCAATAAAGACGAATTGATCTAATCAGTAACATCTACTAACTGAATCATTAATTTTGAACGATCTAATCTTTTACTTCCATGCATTCAATCAGTCATTTTGAATATCATAATCCGTATCTTTCACTAATTAAGTCAGGCATTTTGAATTATATAACCATTATTTTTTACTAAAAAAATAGGCCATTTCTATTTATCTAATCCGTAACTTTCGATGTGATAATCAGGCATTTATTTTTACTTTTAATCATATACTAAAATGAAAATAGTAATCAGTCATTTCATGTGACTATCTGATTAAAATTTTGAGTTTATATTTCTCCATTCTCTATTTTATAATTGCATTAAATGTTGAGGTAGGGAACGATATTATTGTACACAACAAAAAGAATCTTTGACACAAAGCAAATTCCATTGAATCGAAGAAAAATATTCATTGGATTTCAGTCAAGGAAAAGTTTCTTTGATTCAAAGAAAATTCTTTTGATTGAAAAAAAAATGTATTTGCTTCAAAGAAATGGTTTTTTATTCCAATGAAACATTTTTTTTATTTAAAAATAATTTTCTTCTTTTTGAAGTTATTTTTGGAGAAATGAAAAAATTAAGTTAAAAAAACAATTTCTTTAATTCAAGACAAATATTTTGTACTCTATATATCGCTGTGTAAGATCTTAACACATCCATAATGCAAAAATATTTCGTCCGCGGTAATTTCGCGAATTTGGGAAACACTGTTCAGTACTGGTTGAAAATTCATGGTGTTGGTTGGATGTTTGCAAGCACGTGCACATAAACATGTGTACATCGACATGCATCTAAAGGCGGATTTGTAGGCACGAGAAGGGCGAACGACCGGGAAGGATGGTGAATGACTATTCGAATTTGTCACGCGAAAAGACCGGAAGTTCTGCATGTGCATATTCTCGAATGGGGCGACAGGTGCATTTAGAAACTGTGCATTCCGATGCATTTGCGGTACTACCCTTTGACTCCTAAAGAGCTTACATCGAGGCTTTTATTCCGTATTAATCCAAGAACAACAGGGTGTAAAAACACAACTTTGTAACTTTCCGAGCACTTCTATTGTGAACCTCATAATTCCTCTTCTTTTATTTTCTAAGCCACATGATCCAATTTTTGAATTGAAATAGTTAATACAAGAAGAAAGATTAAAAAGTAACGAATTTTAACTATATAACGAATTAACATAATATTTATATTTGTTGGCAAGTATTAAAAAAACACTAGAGTAGAGTTATTCACCACTGATATACCCTATTCTCCTTTATAGCTTTTGAAGGCTCTTCTACACCTCGTATGGCTCAGCAACGCTTTTTGGTGGCTCACTACCTTATAAAATATGTAATATGTAAATTGTATATTTGTCACCAAACATTGTAGAAAACAAATGACAAACCCAATTTTATTAGTGGCTAGTCTAGTGGATCCGATTTTTAAAAAATCGCAATTATTAGTGATTCATTGGTTATTCTTTCCTAACATATATAATATTCTTCTTTATTATTTTTGGCGGCTCACTGAGTCACATATGGCCTTATAAAATATTATGTAACTTATAATTCTTCACTTTTTACTTTTTATGTGTACACATTTTACCCGTAGTTTTGTATTTTTCCAGCGCTTCCATATATGTGAGCCTTATAGTTTATATTCTTTCATTTTGCGAGTTACAAATGCTCACTGTGTAATAATGTCAGTTGTATATTATATATATAATATACACTATAAATTTGAATAAGTTATAAGCGAGTGATTTGCAGTCAACTGTGTTTGATTCAAATAATGCGGATTCGATGACTCACAAATCAGCCAAAGGTCACTTTCCAAATCAGTCCATTTTACTCACTGAATAAACCGGTCATTTTAACCCTTATCGTCGGGCATCTATGACGAGTTCGTCAATGCTTTGTTTCCCATTTTCTTGTACCTCGGCAGGGAGAAGTCGGCGGGCCTAGGAATCCCCTTTAAAAAAAATGTGCAGGCACTTTGTTCGAATACCCCAAAATGCTTCAGTATTCGTTGATATCCCGCCGATTAACAATAAGTGAAAGTTTGGTTGATGATGAATTCGTCATAGATGCCCGCCGGCGTAACTGTTTGCGATTTTTGAGGTATAATCGAAATCATTCAAATAAATTTTGTCTGTATTTTGTTCTATAATTTTTTATATATTTTTTAATCGTTATTAAATTTTTTATATTCTATGAGTAAATATGTTCGCAATGAAATGAATATTATTGGATAAATGATTAAATTTGATCCCAAATTTCTCCTTTTAAAATGACATCATTCACAGGTTATAAAATAAATATGGTTTTCGAAACCGATTCATATAAAAATTCATATAAAAGAGATGATAATTTTTTAATAAACTGGTTGAAATTGCATGTTATTTATTGTTTAAACTCCTTTATTTGTTAATTGTTCAAACATTTTCAATCTGAAGCTATTGGAATGTCAACAAGAGGCCTAAAACTTATTTCCTACATTTTTTGGGGAATCTTTTGACACCTCTGAATAGTTTAAATAAAGATAATAACGATATCGTCATAGATGTCCGACGAAGGATTAATTAAACAATCTGTATTTTTTATTTAAAATTAGTTAATTAGAATAATATAATAAGTAACTTCCACTGACCGAATCGGTCATCTTGATCCTCGACCACAGAACAGTTCGACCAAAAATATTAATTTCCTACCAAAATAAGACAATTTTGAAGCAAAATTCATGCGTTTTTAACCAAATAGTTCAATTTTCTACGATAAAAGTTTAAGTATAAACCAAAAATAGAATAGTTTAATTTTCAGTTTAAAAACATAATTTTCAACCAAGAAAACAAAATTTTCTACAAAATAGTACTATATAGTTGGGAGTTCACCAAAAAATATTTTCATTTTAAATAAAAAATAGTAATTGAAATAAACCAAAAAGGCGAAATTTCAGCAAAAACCCTTGTTATTTTTAAACAAATATCTCCATTTAAATTTAAATTTAAATTTTCAACAACAAAAGCATTTCAACCAAATAGTTAAATTTTCAATCAAAATGGATGAGTCCTCAACGTAAAATGTAATTGTTCATATTTGAACCAAAAAAGATGAAATTCCCACAAAAAGACAGGAATTTTTCACCCGAAAAGATGAATTTTCTACCAAAAAGGATGATTTTCTAACAAAACTGTTGAATTTTCGATAAATCAGTTGAATTGCAACTCAAAAAGATGAATTTTCAATCATAAAGGTTGATTTTCCATCAAAGTTTCTGACCAGACAGCGTGTATATCTCAACAAAATTGATTAAAAAACATTTTTGAAATTGTTTCTTTTTTAACCAATAACAATAAATTTTTAACAACGGAGTTTAACTTACAACCAAAAAAAATTTCAAAATTGTTGAGTTTTGTGCAACACAATTTAATTTTCAATCCATGCGAATTTTGAAGAAAAAAATGCATTTTTGACTTTGTAATTGTTGATATTTCAAAAAAAAAATTAATTTTAAATTAAAAACACTGAAATTCAACAAAAAAAGAAAAAACTTTAAGCAAAAAAATAGAATTTTCAATAGCTTAATTCAAGTTTTGACCAAGTATGTAGTCACATTTTCTACCAAAAAAATATAGTTTCTTTAAAAAATGTAATTTCTGATATTTCTACTAAAAAGTAGTTTAATTTTGAATTAAAAAAAGTTGTATTTAACCAAAGAAGATCAATTTTTAACAAAATAGTATGGTCCTTATACTAAGCAGATTATTTTATAATCAAACAGTTGGATTTCTATCCAAAAAGATTAAATTTCTACTGAAAGGAATACATGTTCAAACATAAAAGACAATTTTTCAAGAAAAGAGTGTAATTTTCGACCAGAAAATATGAATTGTTAAAAGAATAGTCAAAATTTAACTAAACGGTTGAATTATCTACAGAAAGCGCTATGGGCCTCAACAAAATTAATCAAAAAACTAACTTGAAATTGCTGAATTTTCAACCCAACAAAGACGAATTTTATACCAAAGATTCTAATTAGCAACCAAGGAAGGTTTTGCAGTCAACCAGGAAAAAGTCGTTGAATTTTCTACAAGATAGTTTAGATTTAGTTTCCAAAATACGACTGTTCAACTAAAAAGGTTAATTTTATAACAAAACTTTCGAATTTTAACAAAAAAATAAATTTTTAACTTCGTAATTGTTGATATTTCAACCATAAAATATTTTAATTTTAGATCAAGACAGTCGAATTCAACCAACAGAGACGAATTTTTAACAAGAGAGTAATGTTAAACCAAAAAAGAGTATTGGGTCAATAATCAAAAAAAGGAGTATTTTTGAAAAAAAAACAGTTTAAGTGTCAACCAAGCAGTTGAATTTTCCACCAAAAAAGATGATTCTTAACGTAAAATGTAATTGCTGATATTTGAATTAAAAAACATGAATTTTTAAATGAAGACGAATTTTCAACAAAATATTTTAACTTCACCCAAGCAAAAAGCGAACTTTCTATAAAATGACAAAGTTTATAACAATAAATTTAATTTCCAACAATAAAATTAAATTTTTATTCACTTTTAAAGATTCACTTTTAAAGATGTGCTATACGATATAGTCACTTTCCAAATTTACGTGTCCATTAGAAAACATTTTTAATCAATTATTAAAATATAGGAATTTCATCCAGAATTTTAATTGGCAAATATTTTCACTATTTGATATAAATTCTTTACATTCGAATTCAAGTGACTGATTTATTTGTAACTTAGAAATGCAACAGACAAATCAGTTACTTACGTTAAATAAAAATTAGTCACTTCTATTGACTTAAAATCAGTTGTTTCACGTGATTGATTCAGTCATCAATATTCACTGATTTACCTGTTAAAAGGGATGTTTCTTAAGTAAAAATTACTGAATACACAGTCAAAAGACGCTTGTTTAATTTTATCAGACAAATGTTGACGGATTTTTGTTTCGAGTGTTCTTCTTCATCACAAAAACTGGGATTTCTATTAGAAACAAAAAGAAACATTGTTCCAGAGATAATGAACATGATATGTGACAGTTTTTAAGGTTATGTTGAAAATCAGACGTCTCTAACCGCACATCTACCGAAAAGCGCGGGCCTATTTAAAATTCTATAATATACACTTGCAATATTACGCTAATATTAAATTATTTTTAAAAGTTAGGGGTTTTTATCATTAAATTTAATCATTAAAAAAGGTTTCTTAATATTTATCTGTATGATCTATCGGATATAGAGAATTTTCAGTGGCTCGCAGTGGCTTATGAAATACTACGTAACTTGCCATTCATCCATTTTTATTGCTATGAGGATTTTACTTGTGGTTTTCTATATTTGCCAGCTCTTTTATTGAGAATTTGATGAAACGATTAAAGAACCAGTCAAACATTCATGAATAAGCCACTCAGTCAGGTATTTCTGGTCAACACAATTGAATATCTGCTTGTCGCGTTATGCCCAAATGTTCGCGTTTGTGGTATTTTAGTTCAGAGGGTAGCATATTAAAGCGAACTGCCCTGGTTATTTCCTTTGACAATGGAATTGTATACCTCGACCCTAGGCAACGTAAATTGACATGTCTATTTAACACCCTCGTTTCTACCTATTTACTCTTTTGTGCCACTTTGTATCGAAGAACCCAGTGAAATTAATTTCAATTTCAAAGCATTCAATTTGTCGAATTTTCATATTTCACGTGTAAATAGTACACAATTTTGATTGAGGAAATTGTGTTATCAAAAGCCGCAATATTAATGCGGTTATACACGGCATAAGGATTATAATGTGCAATCTGTATTTTGACTCTTTACATCAATGTTACGTTGTGCCGTGGTATTGGAAATTTCAATACTTAATGCGCGTTTATGAATTCAAGTCTTGGATGTTATAATATTACCATTAGCCATCTTATAAAATCACTTTTTAGTCACTTTTTCAAGAAAAAGTCACTATAGTCACTTTCTTTAAGAAAAAGGCTAGTAACTTTAATAGTTTCATTCATCTCATTTTTGATTTTACATATAAAAAAAATTATCTAAATTTGTTAAAATCCACCCCCCTCCCTTTCTTCCCATCGCCTTTAGTCTTATGCCCCTCTCACCCTCATAAAACTCTCCTCATTTTCCCGTCTATCCCCACCTTTCTCCTCTTCTCTTTTCTTCAACTCTTTAGCTCCGTCTCCCTTGTTCCCTATCCTCCTTTCTTATCATTCTGATATTGTCATCGCCTCGCCTTGACCTCTCTGACCCCTCCCCTCCTCTGATAATTTCGCCCCCTCTATCTCCCCCGTTAAAAAAAAAAGAAATTTAATCAATCTATGTATAAAATCAACAGTAATCCATGGTATCAAAGTACCTGAAAGTTCTTTTTTTTTGTGAAAAGTATTTGGTCAACATCTTTTTTAGTTGAAGATTAATTTTTTCGTTTTGAAAATTGATCTTTTCAAAATTTAAAGTCAAATTTTTTCTGAAGCATTCGACTTTTTAGACTGCATATACGAACTTTTTTTATTTGGTCTCTTTTGGATTAAAATTCAGCCTCTTGGTTCAAAATTACCATTTTTACTCAAAATTCATAGTTTCAGGATTAAAACTCCACTCCTTTTGATGAGAAATTATCTCTTTTGGTGAATAACGGAAACTTTGTTGTTAACAATTTAATTTTTTGGTAGAAGATTAATCATTCTTGTTGGAAATTCATCTTTTTAATTGAAAATTGAGCTTTGTTTAAAAACTATTTCTCAACTGAAAATTTAACTATTACATTTTTTATCAAAAATTTATCTTTTTTAGTATAAGTTTGGACTATATGGTTAAAAATTCATGCATTTTCTTAAAAATTCATCCTTTTTGGTAGAAAAATTAACTTTTTAGATGAAAATTAATATTTTTTAAATTAAAATTAACATATTTTATTGAACATTCATTTCTTTTGGTAGAAATATCATATTTTGTTTATTAAAAACGCAACTGCTTGTTTGAAAATTAATAATCGACTTAGGCTTGGGACCTAACTATTTTATTGAATATTCGTCTCTTTGGTTTGAATTTTATTTATTATTATATATTAATTATCTTTTCCATTTTTCGTCGAGAATTTGTCTTCTTTAGTTGAAAATTCAAATGATTAGTTGGAAGTTGAACTACTTTTTCAAAAACTAATTTTTTCGTTCAATACTCATTTTTTAAGTTTAAAATTGATTGCTTTCTTTGAAAATTGATGTTTTTAACTTTTTAACTCAATCTATTTTATCCAAATTGCAATATTTTTACTGGAAATGTTAAGAATTAAAAACGTATGATGCGATATTAAACAAGTTTTTATTTATCGCTTTGAAGAAGACAAAATATACACTTGAAACGGCTTTTATAAATATTAAATCGAAATTAATTAAATTTCTACGAACAGAAAATTGCAAAAAACTCATATTTAAGAGCTCTTTTTTAATAATCATTTTTCTTTTTATAAAGGAAAATAAGAGAATGGTTTAATGGGAGATTAATGATATTGCATGAGTTACTTTTAATTATTTTTTTTTTCAAGTATTTAGTTCTTGCATATAATTCAAAAGAATACTGTAAAGAAAGAAGTATCTGATATATGTAGTTTCAAATCCAATTATATTGTTTTAACATTCTTAGAAAATATACAGTATATAAAATCTTGATATGTTTCAAACTATTTTAAAGAGAAAATTCTACCGAATAAAGTGAAAAGTAAAATTTTCGATATCGGTTAATATCTTCTGTTGTCTTTTTGCATTAAAAAATGTAAATAAAATTTTCCCATTAAATTAAGAATTTAGGTAAATTTTTTATTTTACAGTTTTGGACAGTGAGCAGTAATGAAAAATAAAAAAATTGGCCTTTTAATTTTTTAAATTTAAGTTTCGGTTTGAGTCACATGCACACATTTTGTAAAAATACTTAAAGAAAGCATGTTCTTCAAACATTTTCAAAAACCTCTAATTTAGACACAAAGTATTTTTTTTACTTGATAATTGTTTTTATTGTTCTCTAGGAAAAACTGTATGCAACACGTTCAGCCATATTACTATTAAAAACTACTGCCAACTTTAAAACGTGACTACTCCTTCAAAATTAGAACCAGAAATTTGGTTTAAAACTTAATAAGAGCTTATTAAATTGCGCATCAAATGAGCCATAATATAGATTTTTTTGACATTTTGGAGATATGCTGATATGCTGAATTTTGTACTTCAACTTCAATTTGTGACATGATCTAGGAGAGTTGTAGAAAAAATCTCAAAATCAAAAAAATTAGTCATTGAAGTCTTATCTTTAATTTAGGCTCATAAAACTTAAAAAATCTTCATGGGTTCTCGAAAAGATGAATATTTTTCCATTTTTACGGCTAAATTGAACATGAGATTTTACAGATTACATCCTGTCAAATTCACTTTTTTCCCTTAAATATCCTAAGTCACAGAATGAGCAGAATCTGATCAAGAAAATCTGAGAAATTCTCGATCGTGAAAACAATTTCCGACGCTAGTTTATTAGAACGAAAAAGTTATCATATTTTCATTTTCAAACTACTTTTGATTTGTCACTTCACTTTCGATTGATTTAAATGACACCCTTAACAATTTACTAAATATTTTTTCAATAAAACAGAAAACAAAGAAAAAACAATGAGACAATATCTGTTAATTTGAAGTTGTTTAAACACGTATGTTTTTTTACAAATATTTTTTTCACAATTCATGCGTCATCATGTTTTTTATTACATATATTTTTGATAATCTGTTTAATATTCATATTTAAATTTTAAGGTGCAAAATATACCAAATTTTCATTTTCTCTGGCCATTATAAATTTTTCTTTCAAATTTAATTTTCAACCAAAGAAATTCAAGCTTAACCAAAAAGATAAACTTTTAAACAATAAGAACTATTTTACACGAAAAAATATGAATTTTCTAGAAACTTAATGAATTTTCAATGGAATACATAGTAAAATTTTTATCCAAAAAAAATGAATTTTCAACTATAATCATGAATTTTCATTTAAAAATTTTATTTTGAACAAAATAGTTGAATTTTTGACCAAAAAGATGAATTTTTAACAACAAAAAGACTAAATTTAATTTTCAACTAATTAAAAATGAATTTTTAACAAAACAGTTAAATTTTCAACAAAATAAAAAGGTCTTTGAATTAAAATGGTAAATCATTACCTTAAAATCAAGTTTAATTTCCAATGTAAAATGTAATAGTGTATATTTTAAACAAAAAAAAATCTATTTCAAACCAAAAACCGTTGAATTCAACCGGAAAAGACCAATTTTCAACAAAATAATTGATAATCCTCGATCATAAAGAATATTTTCAAAGTAAGCAGCTGCATTTTTAATGAAAAAAGATTAAACTTCCACGACCACATATGATTTTCCTACAAAACAGAGTTGAATTTCCAAACAAAAATCTGAATTTTGAACAAAAAAAGGTTTACTTTTTTGTTTTTAACAAATTTATTGAATTTTGAACAAAATAATTTTTATTTATATGATTGAGTATAATCTGTACCTACAATATGTTAAGTATTTTAACGAAGTGTCTCGTCGTCCCAAAATTGAGGATGAATAAACGAATATTTTTCATATACTTGATTTTCTTAGGCAATTCGATGTTTTCCCTCCTTTTTAAATAATAGTTAACGTCCACACATGCCAGATTTTTGTAATTGGCTTGGATAGTCCCAATGAGACTTTTTCCTCAACAAATTTTAAAGAAAATTTAGGTATCCGAAATAAAAATCGAGAATTTTCGTTTTTTGGGCATGAAAAGTCAGGACACGGCACAAAAGATTAAAAAATCAGGTCAGCAATAGAAAATGAGGACATTTTCTGATAAATCAGGACTTCTGATCACCCTATCAAAATGTGCATGTTGATACTTCTTTAAAATCAAATTTAATATAGGTTTTCTAAATTAATTAGTATTTCCATTCTTTTTTCGGAAACCTCCTAACTGAATGACGGAGGATCGTTCCTTTCCAGCAAAAAAAAAAGGTTTCGGGACCATTTTAGTAAACACGAACCCCGAGCTTTTACTTTTCTGATTCCTAGCCACGTGACCACCCACGGACAAGTTAGGATAGGAGGTCGTCCAAGAAGGAGAGTCAAAAGATGATATTAAAGATGGAGAGAGAAGCTCATAGAAGTGAGATTTATAGTGGAAGCGCCCTCCACCAGGAGGCGCGCGTTTCCGAAGGGTTGCAATGACCCCGTTGGGGTAGGGGAGGGCGCACGCGCCTCTTTCTCCCTGGTGGGGAGTTCAGTGTCACTTTGTACCGGGCGTTGCGGCGCTCTCTTTAATCCTCAGTTTCTCCTGCCTTAGTCGCTGATGTGGAGTTGCCGTGGTAGTGCGTTCCGTTCGAAATCGCTCTGACAGTCCGATACCTTTTACGTCAACCTATCCTTCGCTCTGCATCAAAATATCCTGAATACACTCCCTGCAATAAAAAGTACTTTAAATCAGATCTGTGTTTTGAATTAGTGAATTAGTAAAAAATTATTTTGTAAGCAAAGATAGGGGTGAAAATATCGGGGTAGTTCGTGAACTTAGATGGGATGTTACTAAAATTCTTCAGTCTTAGTCCGAGTGATTGTTAGCTTCCGTGCAATCTGCGGATCCAAAAGATCCGCGCTGGGGGATATAGCACGGATTTGCATCGCGGACCCGTGACCCAATTAAATTTGCAGCTTCGCTCCGGGTCGACGAGCTTAATCGGCCGAAACGTTTCGCCTGTGGAAGCAACGCGCCATATCCTGGAAATCGAATATACCGAAGAACGGCCTTCGACATAAAACCGCGACGAATACTCGATGTTCATCGAACACTACAGTTGTGCATAGTTTCGAAGAAGAAACAAAAAACAGATGTCAGTGAAGTGATTGTGCGTGAGTGGAAACACGATAAGAGTGGTTAAAGTGATAAGGTTTTGTTATTTCTTGGTTTTCTAAGATAAAGGATTTCGGTGAACATCTTCAGAAGTGATAAGATACCTAAGTAAACTTGTTGGCTGTTTCTGGAACCGAACTAAAGTGTTAAACTGATGTCAAAAGGTTCTTCTTATCTGCAGTAAGGTGTTGCTCTTCGACGTTTGTCACCAGAATACTGTGGAGTCTAACTTATGCAAAAGGTGCTCGTGCCGTTTTTGGAAGGACAGGCCGGAGTTTAGGATTTCGGTGAGGACAATCAGTCAATCATTGACTGGTTGTATGCGCGAGCTGCTAATAAGCAGAGCGAGTCCCGGGGGAAGGTTAAGAAAAGGCGGGCAGTCGTGACTCGCGGAGTACATCCCGCAGTCCTGGGTGACCGTGGGATCAAAAAGGGTGCGACGGTGAAGGGTAACAGCGGTTTCGGAGACTACTCGGCTGCTGGTGAATTCGAAATCTGGGGTGAGGATCATCGGGTCGCGGATGGTTTAGAAAGCCAGACACTTGGGCCGCCTTCGCGGCAGCAACGTTGCGAGGGCGGCTCTTCTCTGAGGCCGCTGCTCCACGTTGCACATTGCGAACTCCATTCACCAAGGGACTCGGAGCTTCTAAGACTGGACCATCTGGAGAGCTACGACCAGCAAAAGTCTCTCGAAAGAGAACGAGACACTTACTCGACGATGGACACCTTCCACAGTCCGGTGCCTCCACCACTTCCAAGAAGACATGTCCGGTAAGGGTGGCAAGCTTCTCTTCCTAAAATTACTAAAATAGCAGGCTGGGCTTGTGTTACACGGAAACCAACTTCCGATGGCGACACAGCAATTTCCGTCGACGGTACTATCGGCAATCGAATTTCATTCCGTCGTAGGTTCCTCCAGAAAATGATGTCCCCTAATTGCTCTTGGAGACGTGGGTGGAGTTATGGGATTGTCATGTTGGGATGATAAAAAATTGCACGCGTCAGACCAATGAATTATATATGGTATAATCCGCAACGAAAGAAAGTGGCGTGTCATTATGAGCTTTCCATCAGTGATAGATCACTATTTCTGCAGTTGCATTGTGGGTTTCGATTCACCAATTTGTGAGGTGCTGGTTTTATTTCCGTTTTTGATTAAGAGTTGTGTTTATGTTAAGAGGGTGGATAGGCGTTTAACGAAGATGATTCATAGAGATGTTTATCTGAGAATTATATTTTTTTTTATTGCATATTATAAAATTGGAAATTAGAGATAGAATCATTTTATGATATACTGCATGGAAAGGAAATTTGAGATCAAACAGGAATCGAACAATTTTCATTCACATCGGAAATGCATACTCATTCTATCGAATTTTCGGTTAAAAATTGTACAAAAACCAACCGACTGGGACACTGAAAACTATTTGGACACGGGAAATGCTGAATTAGTCGGCAATTTTTTTCCTTTTGCCAAAAAATTCCTATTCGATGAAAAATTTATATCCGTATTTAACGTTTGAGTTTTTATCCTATGTTGTAGACTAGCGTAGTGAAATAATTTTTTCCGATGGAATGACGGTTATTGATCCGTACTAGTGTGACCCAAAATGGTTATAGTCATTCATTGAAAAAAGTGTTCCACATTTTTTAATAATTTATGAATATCATACATATTTATTAGTTAAAATTAGTTGACTGTTATATCGTTGGTAAATTGTGACTATTTGAGAGCAGAGAACGAGAACGAGATTTGCATTTGAAAAGATTTATTACGTGGATGTATAAGAGTTACAACGTTTTTAGTCAGGCTTTATGACCTGCAATAAATATTTCTTTATTTTTATCGTCCAAAAAGTAAAAACTTATAAAATATCAGAAGATGTTGCAGTTTCTTAAATACATACTTTTTGTTGCAAGAATTTTTTTGCTCGAGTGATATTTTCTGAGAAACTTAAACGATTTCCGGCTACTTCTGTGATCAGTCGTTGGCACGTGTTTTTTTAAGGACGAGTTGGAAAAGGAGTTCGAAACGTGACCGATCACTCTTTTGTGACCAAGACGAGCTGGAAAAGGGTTTGCAGCAGCGCCTTTATACTATCAGTATAAATGGGTGGAAATTTAATTTTCATAGTGAAACTATAAACAAAACCCATAAAAGATCATGGTTTTTTACGTTTATCTCAGGTAATTTGAAAAATTTCAAGAAATTTTCCATATACTAATATATTTTGGCGCCCTAATTACGAATATGATAGTGAAAATTAGCGCAAATTTAATTCATGGTGAAGTCATCAAAAAACCATAAAAATCATGTTTTTTTCGGTTTATCTCAGCTAATATGAAAAATAAAAAAAATATTTTAAATAAGAGTTGTAGATCACATCGAAATACACATTTTTTTTAAACATTTTTTTCTGCGAGTGACAGTTTCCTAGAAAATCAGAGATATATTCATTTTCATTTTTTTAAAAGCCATAAGCCATGGCTCTATAAATTTTATTTCAAACATTGTTTAAATTCTGCATATTAGCTGAAATAAACGCAAAAACCACTATTTTATGGATTTTTGATTATTTCGTCATAAAAATCAAATCTGTGCCAATTTTCACTATCATATTCGTAATAAGCTCATGAAAATACATAAGTATACGGGGCCCGAAGAAAATCGGACATACAACCTTTTCGGAAGTTCAACCATAATTTCTGACCTAAATTATTAAATATTATAAAATTTTACTGAGTTCTGCTTTGATAAAAGAACTTCACTTTCATAGTTTATAATTTTAGTTAAAAATTATTATCAAAGGAATAGTTGTCAACATTTTGACAATTGCCCTTTGACACCAGGTTTTTAATTTAAATTTATTTAATTATTGTATTGCTCTATATACTATGTAAACTAAATTTTAAAATTAATCAAATTTTGATTTTGTGATTTAGCTTAACTTTTAGATGAGAACAGCTTTAAATCAACAACTATTAACAATACAACTATTAACAAAAAACAGCAACTATCAATCCTAATGATCAATAGACGTTTTTATTATTTTTAATATTCTGTACAATAAAGGACTGTGAATAATCTATCGTTAATGTTGTGATTGATAAGAAATTCTTATTACAATCGTAATTTCTTTGGTATTGGAGCTTAATTGTATTAGCGAGAAATTTTAGAAATATTTTTAAAAGTCTGTATGTAGTTGTTACAGAATATATTTGGTTAGTTCTCAATTTACAAATGTGATTTTACAATCATGCCGTTTATTATTTTTCTAATGAAGTTTTTTGGTCAATAATTTTAATCCGAGTGAAAGCTATGTAAAGTATCTCTGAAGGTCTAAAATCAGTTTCTGATCATTAGGACAGCGAAATAGTAAAAAAAAATCAAATAAATTTTGTTAGGGATCGTCCCAACAAAATAAACTGGATTTACAAAGTTGAAACCTCGAGTATTTTCCTTATGGTTATGAAACATTATGCGAAAACTACTTTCTTTAAATCATAAAATTATGAAGTTTTTTCTTACTTTTGATGAGAGCATTTTTCTACTCCTTCAATTTAAAAAAGTTCAGAAGTGCATTTTATTTTAAAGATGTACTTTGAATAATTTGAATGATCGTTTTAATTCGCGAAAATAAAAAATTTGTCATTTGAGAGGTATACAGAAATTTCCTCTCTCATAATTTTTAACATTACAAGACATGTTATCACACATAGTTGTAAATTTCCTCCTGGATATATGTCCCAGTATCTAACTTTTCGAAATACGCAAGGCAGTTTTCTATGGATATTAAAATACAGCATCGGTATTGTATTTCATGAGTAGTTACTGAATGTTCCATTTTCGATAGATAGTTTAACCGAGAGGTTGATCAGCGGGCCTGAAGTGTTCAACGCTTGCGATTTAATAGAATAGAAGGAAGTGAAACCCAAGGAAGAGACGAATCGAGATGGCTCCAGAGATGTGAAAACAGAGGGAAAAAAGGAAAGAAAAAAATGAACTAAAAGAGTTGGGGAAGTTGCAGCCAGGGTAACGTTAGGTGGTTGTTGGTGGGACTCGTGGGACAGGTTGATGCATGGCTACGGGATCTTGGTTGCCTTACCGCGAAATGTCGGCGCCACAGAGCCGACTTTCCATTTTACATACTCTATGAATTTCTAGAGGAAGTATGTTCCTTAATTTTCCCTGTCTTCCTTAATTCTGAAATTATCTTTCAAAGTAGCCACCCGACTTCCTTGAATATGGTCATTCCCATATTTACGAAAAATCCATCACCTACACCACTAAGGATTAGAAAGAGATTGATAAAGCTAAACCCCTCTCAAGGAAATTGACTAAGCTATTTCAAGAAATGAAAAATACTCGTTAATAATTTTAATCCGTTTTTTTTAATCTTCATAATTCAAAGGAAATCCAGCATTTTTTCCCCTACTTTATTGCATTATCACGAATAGAGACTTGGATAAACGTAAAATTCATAAATCGCTTTATTTGATAAATTTGTTTTCGAAAGAGGAGACAAAAAGGAAAATGAGTTACCAGTTGATTTGTCAGGTTGGTAGATGTATCTCAGGGTCGAGATGATTTATAAACCGTCGAATATAACGGAACTCAGCTCATCCTCTCGAAGGCATGTTATTTTGACATCTTGAGTGCCGCCAGAATACTTACACGGCTCTTCCTCACCGCGAACTGTAGAATAGGCAATATAGTAGTAGACTATAACAGTAGTCTGGGGCCTGGACTGCTAAGATAGTCACGCTAGGCTGATCTCGGGGACAGCACTTCACAGGAGGGCAGAAACCACGCAGAATTGCGTTCAACCTCGTAAAAGTCCCAACCCAACTCCCAAGTCTCCCAACCTCCTCTTATCCTTTCGCTTCTGACGTCCCTTTGCTCCTCATCACCTTTCTGCGTCTATCCTCACATTTCTACCCGCCTCCATCCTGCTTCCTTCTTCCCTTTTCCCTCGGCCTTCACTTCCCTAGCTTCTTCAGCCCCTGCTAACTCCTTTCCTACAACCACCCACACTGCCAACCACTCATCCAACCAACTCAGCCACGATCTGCGTTACTACCTTCCTGCGTCGAATCTGCGGTGGATCTATTAGCTAGGGAACCTTTGGGAGCACGTAAATACCTCCCGTGCCTTTCATCGACGACATTAGGCCTTCTTATCTTCCAAGCATCCCCACAAAAAGACACATACATCGACTTAGAATCAGGAAATTAATTGAGGCAGCACTGGGATTGACGTCCCGAATTCTACTCACATTTTCTGACCTTCATACCCTTCTTGGAGATTAATTTATTGATGTACGGGAAAAGTAGAGAGGATTTTTCTCTTTCTCTTCTCGGTCTGCTTGTCAGCGAAAAGATTGAAATGCTGTGACTGATGATAGGCGAGACAAATTTGCCGGACAATCATCGTCATGATCCTTTTCATTTTTCTACCCGTAAGCTTGAAATATTACTTAAGAGACCTAAATCGGTGACAAGAGATTTGTTACCGACCTGTCGAGAGAAGATAAACAAATTCCTAACTAAAGTATTAATAATAATCTTTATCATTTGTCACTTTTTGCAATTTACAATGCAAAGGTTTTACAAGTTAAGCATAATCCTTTACATAAACGAACCTATTTCAATTTTTAGTCTAAATCTGTTTTGATGAGAATTTTGAAAGACAATTTGTATATAAACAACAACCTTTGTTCATTCTAAATTTGTACTATTTACTATTATTATGTACATCAGGATGATTAAAAAAACGGCTTTAATTTTTTTTCTAAAATGGAGCCATTACACATTCGCAGACTACGTCTTGCAAACCCATAATAAATTTTTTTACTATGGCATGTCTGGATTTTATTACTTTCAGTAAAATAAATCATTTAAAATTTTTAAGTTGAATTGTTTTACTTTAGCATGCCAGTGAAATATAATGCATTAAAAGTTCATATAATATATTATGCATTTCAGTGAAATATAAAGTCCAGTTTTTAACAGCATTTGACAAAAAAAAAAACTTTTTAAGTAGGCCTGCGAGGACGATTATTACTTTTTTTTAAGTATTTTAAAAATGTGGGTTATATAATTCACTGAAAGTAATATATTCCAGCTAAGCCAAAGTAAAATAAATTACAAGCGGTCATTAAAGTAAAATAAGAATTTGTTTCCAAAAATGAAACCTTGAGACCGTTAAATATTGTTGTATTTCACCAAAGTAATAAATTTCAGTTATATTAAAATAAAATTATCTACTCTGAGCGACAATTAAAATAATATAAGATTTTTTAAACATGAGATTTCGTGACCCCTGAATATATATGTTTTAATTTCTGAAAACATTAAGGGATGTTTTTGACAGCAAAAAGGAACAATTTGTAGGGACCCAGTTTACAAAAAAGCATTTTTTGACTATTATAATGAATATCACGAGATTTTATCATTTGACAAAAGGTACCAAAAAAGTCTGCGAAAAAAAATTATTAGTCTATAAAAGCTCGTTAATGGCGTACAATTTTTTGCTTCAAACATTTCCCTGAAAATGTATTTTCGAAGATAATCAATACCATATTTTTTAACTCATAATTGATCTTAAATCTGTTAATTTTCATTATTCTTTCATCAAAATTTCTTACCATTCATAGAAGAATCACCATAAAATTGTAATATTTTTAGAAAAATTTTATTTGGATCTGCTGTTTATCAAATTTTTCTCAAAATTTAGTACATCAGCGAAATAAAGAAAAGTTCACAGGACTGTTCTTAAATGAATATGAAAAAATGTAAGAAAAAAGAAGTTCTATTTTTAGTTCATTAAATAAAATTTTAATAGGCATATATTTACCAAATGAAGCCACCCAAAAACTGTATAGGCTTGCAAAATTGTTTTTTTAATTTTAACATGTACTAAATTGTACATTTCAAGCTAAATTTCTTTTAAGTTTAAGAACTTTTTATTTAAAGGGTTTAAAAGTATACAGAATGTTAAATTAGAATGCTAACTGGAATTCAGAGCTATATATATTTATTTTCTACCCCGACGGCAATACGTTGAGTAATAATTCTAGCAGCATGCGTCAATTTCCATTTTAAAAAAAGGTCTCGAAAATCTCTTATTTTCCAAGAGATTTTAACTCTAAAAAGGCGTTTCGAAAGAGTTAAGCGTTGAAACTTTTTTTTAACACTTCTTTTCTGTGTCTCTTGAAAAATTGTTGGCTCTGAATTAGCTTACTTTTAAAAGGCTCTTAAGTTTAGTAAAACCAGAGGATTGCAAAACTATGTAAAAAGCCTGAAGTAATTTAAAGTCTGATTTCAGCGCGTAATATTGTTGAACATTTAAACTTTTTGTGTAAAATATTCCAACGCTCTTTTGAAATGCATAGCTCATTGACTGAATTTTCCCCTCGAGTAAACTCAACCTTCATCATCATCAGTATTCTAGAATTTATGCACATTTTATTTCACGTTTTGCCAGCTCTATCGCCGTTTCCTCGTCGTATGCACTCACATTTTACTATTACGAGAATTATGACTTTATACCTTCTTTATTTGATATTCGAGCATCGTCACTTATAAACCAATGAATCGGAAGGCAACTCACTCCTGCATAAATATGTATTTATCGAATTTCCCTTAACGAATCGTGCAGTTTTCACGATTGAGGTGCTACGTACATTCTCTTTTCTAGACTATTTATTTTCCCTCATTTGAATTTGCCAACTTCTTGTTTCTCCGAGTTCTCGAAATTTCTAATTTATTATTCGTGTAATTTCTTAACTTAATTTGAATTTGTGAAATTCTAAGGTGTCTCTTGCACTTCCTTCGCTGAAAAGTAAATCTCATTTGTTCTTAAATTACTCGTCCCTTGGCTGTCAGGATGAATTCCCCGTACGTATTTAAGAAAGATTAATCGTTTATTAGTTCGCTGCTCGATTGAGACGGATAAACTTTCTTTTAATCATGTAGTTAGACAAACGTAACGAGACGGACTTGCTTGCTACGGGGAACCCGGTGCGGCGGCGTCACGTGGAACAAGTCGCGAATGGGCCACCCGCTGGCAGGAGAAACCGATTAGGCGACTGTTCTGTCTCTCCGAGGGACATTTAACTCCACATCTGCAGCGGACTTTGTAATTTAAAGCCAATCTTCTTTATTGTCCGTAATACGTTCCGTCGCCTTCTCCAGACTGCCAACCAACTCGAAAAAACATTCCCAAGAAAATTTTCTGGCCTTGGAGGTAATGCCGTTTCATCCCATGCGGGGAACAACTGATTGAGTTATTCAACATTAAGAGCTCTACGCTGTATTATGACGAATGAAAAATATATGCTAAAATTTTTTTAATAAAGTTGAGATTATGATTTAAAGAATCCTATTTCTCGATGAGCATCAATTAACTCCAATCATCATTGGGTTTAATAAGCCCAGTTGTTAATGATGGTCAACGAATCCTAATAGGCAATGAGGTTCAACAATCATCGATTAATTTCAGTGAACTCCAATTCAGGGTTAGGTTTTTTTAACCCCATTGTATAGCAGGTTCAATATACCCTTATCATTGATGGCATTTAATAAACCACTATTGTTGACGCTGTTCAATAATTAATTAGGCCCAATGTACTCCAATCCATGGATAGCTTTCCTCGAACCCCATATATGAGGTTCAATGCAACCCAGTTACCGGCAACCCAAGGTGTACAGCGAACCACAATCATATAGTAGATACAACGAATTCCAATCTTCCATGAGAATCCATGAATAATACCTAATAATCCACATCTGCTAAAACACATTTTTTCGCTGATGTTTAATAAATCCTAATGATCTATGTAATACGACGAACCCCAATTCGTGGATAGGGTTTTTGAATCCCATTATATATGTTCAATGAAACCTTGCCATCGGTGAGCTTTAGTGAACCCCATTGTTGATGATGTTCAATGAATACTAATAGGCAATAGAGTACAACGAACCCTAATCGTGAAGAAGGTTCAATGAAACCCAGACATCTTCATGCTTTGATGAATACCAATCCTCTATTCCATGAAGTTCAATGAGCCCTAATCGTCCAAGGGGTACATCATAACACAATTATACATTAGATTCCCACTTGGAATAGGGAATTTTTTTAACGATTTCTAATTCTGACTTGAAGCAGTGAATTTTCTCCAAAAATGAAAATTTCGACTTTGAGACAGGAAATTTTTTTAACGGTTTTTAGTTTTGAGTTAGAAAAGGGAATAATTAAAAGAAATATATTTTAAAATCCATGTTAAGAGTTTCTGACTTGGAGCAGAGAATTTCAAAAAGAATTATAATTTTGTCTTAAAACAGTTAATTTTTACCTGTAATAGAAACTTTGAGATAATCATTTTAACTCTGATTTTATAAAAATGCATTTTAAAAAAGCAGTGCAAAATTTTTTTTGCATATAATTTTTTCTACATACATTTAATCGGAAATCTGTGAAATCTTTTAATATGCTTATAAATTTCTTGAAATCTTCACATATATAGTTTAAAATCATTCAAATATTTTGAACTCTTGAAAATTAACCACCCATCGAGTAAGCACTCTTCCCGAACCCATATTTTCTACGCGTTTTTAATGAGGTTTACCGAACCCAAATAATATATTAGGCTCAAGGAATCACCTAATAATTGAATACAATTGAAGAACCTTTTATCTGAAATACAAAAAATTGAAAAATAACTGACGTTAGAAATTTATATTGAAGTTCAATAACCCAAACTCATGAATGGGAATCATAAATTATCGATGGGGTTCAAGGAATTCTAATTTCTGTATTTCCGAAAATTAATGACTAAAATTAGAACCCTCATATAATCATACTAATAACCCAGGCTTTCTTTCTGGTTCCCCATTTTTTCTGACAATTTAAGGAACCGCGAAGTTAATTGAGCGCGTCTGCCTCCCTTGTCGGTCTCGCTCACGTTGCACTTTTATCTTGGCACGTTCTAACAGTTTTTGTCCCTTCAGTTGCAACCCCGACTCTCTCGCTCTCTCGGGCCTTATTTATTTCCATCTCCACCCCTCTTGAATAATTTCACTTCTTCGACCACTCCAACATTTTTCAGTGGTGCGTTTCTTAGTCTCCTAACGAGGTAGAGGTACCGTTGACGTGCGCATTTATTTACATTAAGGGTATGAAATATCCAGGATATAACTGGTATACGGAGAAACGGGGAACGACGACGAAAAGAGACGGAAATAGTGAACCAGTAGCCAAATGAGAAGAAACTCTAGCACAGCGATTCGCAAACTATTGACAATGATTTGAGCAAGTGTACTTTCCTTTAGACCTTCAATGGAAGACCTTGGATTCTATTATTGTGAAAAAAATAGATAGGGTGATGGGTTTGCCGCACCCCAGAAAGTGCGAAAAAAGTTTGGGAACCGCTGCTTTAGCAGAACTCTTGTTCGAGTTATGCGACTTCAGTTGTATTTACACTCTCGCGGAGTCTGATATGCTACGAGGCGATGAATTACTTATACCCACCTATATCTCGCTTCACTTAGACATCCTCACGTGAGCTCGATGTGCTGGATGTGCGGGATGTGCCTTTAACCAACTAAGTATTTATAAACTGGAGCAAGATACATATCCCAGTCTCTATGTTTCTCAGTTTCTCGAATTTTGATCGTAAAGATATCCTGTCTGCGGTTTCCTCTCTCTCACAATACTTGGCGCAGAATCAAAGATTGGGTTCAACGAATCCTGCTCAGTGATGAGATTCATTGAACGACAATACGACAATCATAGACTTTGTCGAACGGACTCCAATCATCGATTAGGTCCAACAAACCCCAAATAGTTACTAGGTTGAACCAATCCAAATCATCAATGAGGTTCAAGAAACCCTAATTCTTTGTAGGATTCAATGAACCACAGTGTTTGATAATGTTCCATGAACCCTACTAGTTGATGGGGTTCAAACAAGCATAGTTCTTGGCTTCGCTCAATAAACCTCAATAATCAGAAGAGTGTAACAAAACTTCAATCATATATTAGGTTCAACAAATGCCAGTCATTCACTAGATCGAAACGAGTCGAATGTATCAGATTCTATTTGAATCCTACTGATTGGTAAGGTTCAGCAAATTTTAATTTAAAATTGTTTTTTTTTTTATTTACAATAGATTCTTTATTAAAAATGTTGTAAGATTAAAATTTGGTTTTTTAAATATTAATGGTCAGGGAAAATGAAAAATTAGTCTGGGATGTCAGGAAATTTTGAAAATGAAGTTTTGCGGCCACCCCGCAACATCAATATAAAAACGATATCCTGCTCTCTTAAAATCCACCAAAGGAATCTCACTGATTTCCAGTGAAATATCACTGGTTGAAATAGAAAAAAGTGTGTCACTGGCAATCAGTAAGAATCCACTAGTTCACTAAGTGGAACTCCTGCACTGGTTTAATCAGTGAGGTTCAGTGGTTTCTCAGTACCAGTAGTCAGCTGGCCGTATGCCTTGTCATCTGTCAGCCAGTTAGGTATGAAACTTATCCTTCATTATTATTGAGGAAACAGTTGCAAAGTTATCTTTTAAAACCCGCACTTTAGTCCTACAAGAATAAAAGAAGGCCAGTCTGCAATATAATAGAATATAATATGATGCGCCTAATAATTATGGAAAGGCCCGTCATTGTGTCAACGTGATCCCCTGTTTATTGCAGGAAGGCGCCAATTTTTTAAAGCACAAACACAAGTACACAATAAGGTTCGTTTTCATTCGAGAAATGCGAAGACCTGACCGGCGACGTTGCGTGTTCCAGACGACTGGAGGCGCATGTCTTTCCCGCGTGGAGCACTATATCACTAATTGAATCTATCATTTGGCGTCACTTGTATATTCAGTAGCGCTGTTTTAATTGAGTCACTTACTGGTCCACCCAGTCAAAATTGGAAAATCACTGGTTTATCAGTGATAATGCAAAATACGGATTCAATCAGTGAAAATATCACTGTTTCAGTTTAAGAAAGTGTGAATCCGTACCCCCGGAATACTTGGCGGCTTATTCCGCATACTTATTCAAAAGAATTTATGTCGCTGGGCTATTTAACCTCCATTTATGTACTATGCGCCAAGAATGACTAAAAAAGCTGCTGAAGTATATAAGCATAAGAAATTCCATTGATGTAAAATGTAGACTTGCCTCGAAAAATCTTGATTTGTGACTAAAGGCTCCTTTCAAAACCCAGGTAACAATCACTGTGTTTCGATGCCAAGAGATAGGATTGCCCCCGCTGCGTAAATCAAGTTATACACTGCAAAGAAGTCACTTTCGAAGCAAGATTTGGACTCTCATTTTATTGTGAGTGTATTGTCGTCAAGAAAGTGTGAACTAAATACAAAAAGAGTTGAGAAAACTTTTTAAAAGAGGAGGTTGCTATAAGGGGTTATAATATGACAGCAGGTTAGAAATATTGCATTTTCATCTGGGAACGGTCCAGCTCCCATGAACTTAGTTCAAAAACATTTCGAAACTATAAATCGTGAGCCAAACAAAATAGACAGCAGTTTTAACTCCACTAATATCGTGTTTCAGCATTCGTAAATAATAAGGCAAAAAGTATGGCAAGTTTCATAATATGCTTTCAATAAATTTGAGATAGACAAGCGTTAAATAAAACATAGGGACAAACCTCATTAAGTTAATGTACCTTAATCATACTTGTAATGACACGATTCCAATTGTGCACTAAACATCACCTCCTGAGGGGAACGGTAGCACCTGTAGGTTTCAATGAACAATTTGATTAGCCATTTCACTCGGGTAAATAATGGGCCAACAATGGATTCCTTTCACGTCTCCTAACTATAGTCATAGACCCTACCGGAATTGTAAGTTACATCCTCAAAATGGCTTCTAAACATTAAATCATACCCAAAGCATCAGTCAGACAAAGACCGTGTTTGAGCTACTATACGAAATTTTTTCCATTTTAACAATGAGAGTTCTTACATAAAAATGATGAAAGAGGAAAAAGGTGCTTCATTGTAATGGCGTGAATAATTTGTATGAGGCGTCAAATGCCAAAGGGTAATGCGAGAGAGACGTACATAAGTTCTTATGTAAAGACACTATAATGACAGGAAAATAGTACCACCTGTTGAAAAAAGTAATTCAGTGAGCTTGTGAACTCAGCAATGTAGATGCTTAGAAATATTATAGAAATATCAATCATGATTAGAGACCATTATGAATAAATTCATCCTATTCCTTCTGAATACATTTCGGGGAAAATCTATTATTCAGGTGAAATTTCGTCTTGAATATATTTTAGCAAACAAAACTCGTTTCTCGGAACGTACGCGACCCGTGGAATTGAGTTTCCAGAAGGATCTGAATGTCTACTCTATCTCCGTTCGATCCTATTGGAAATCATTTTCGATGAGAAGCATCTGTTTCAAGCTCCTTTCTGAACGGGATGCCTTCTTCGAGTCGTTTGGACTTTCCTCATAGTTCATAGTGTGTAGTATCGAGTTTCTCGAAGTTTAGGTAGATTCCCTGATGTATCTATATAGAAAACGCGAGTGGATTTGTCGCACATATCAGGGACATTCGATGCGTGCGATTAAATACACAACACAATAAAAACACAAACGATGAATACCTAAGAAAAAACTTATGCTATGGCAGTGTTTCTTAAAACTTATTCGTAGTTTCTGGGGCGTGGCAGGCCAGCCACCCTGCAATTTTTTCACAATAGCAGAATCCAGGGTGGTCACTTGACTGCTGGTCGAGAACAACAATAAAAATTTGATTAAAAAATATAATAAAACATCAGCTTATATCTTCAATCCCATTTGAGACTTCTTGTTGTACTACTGTATCGATGGGATACTACTACTTTGTTGAAACGGGGGCTACTTTACTTTTCGGAGAAGGGAGAGAAAACAAAACTACGGTCGTCAACGAAGGGGGGGGGGGGGGGTAAAATATCCCAAAACTGGTAATTTAGTTTAAGAACCGTCGCTTATGTATATAGCAAACGCGAGAGGATTTGTCGCTCACATCAGGGACTTTTGAAGCAAGCGATGAAATACATAGCACAATAAAAAAACGATGCATACCATAGAAACAGTTTCTGCTAGGTTGGTCTGCAATCGCAACTACACGACATAAAGTAATAACCGGGTGGCACTGCAGCGTCGTTCGGATCAATATCGGGTGGGAGTTGAAAGTAGAGACGGCAGAGCGGAAGTTGATGGACGGTGGTACGAAGGAAGGAACGAGGAAAAGATGGTAGACAAGCCGCGAGGAACGAGGGCATGAGAATTGTCTCCCTTAGCTTGGGTTTTAAAGGAATAGCCGTCCAATAGTATAGAATGTGGTGCAGCTCATCCGTAGTTTATCCAAAAACTTAGTCAATTGCTAGAAGGGGAACTTTAATTACTTCTGCCATTGTTCTCGATATATAGGTCACTATTTCAAAAGATTATGCAAGATTACATTGATAAAATTATTATTCAAACATGCCTTACATAGTTTACTAATTCCTCTATCTAGGCTCCATACTAATGAGGTATTCAAATACCTCGTGCAACTACTCGGAGCTCAGGCCTTTCAATAAGCTGATAAGCTCCTGCCATAATTCCTTTGATAAACAACCTACTCGCTCTTCATCTAATAGTTTCGGATTGGTAATATGCTATATCTCTCCCTCTAAGGATTAGCTTTGGATCTCTTTATAAAATTTCTCTATAATACCTTCCGAAATTGTGGGATCACCTGCATTCTACAATAACTTGATATAGGCTTTCCAGCAATATTCGATTGTAGCTTGAAAAGTGGAAAAAGTAATTTCGACAAGTATTGTAGGTCCAGCCGCTTGTAGGGGTCTCTAGAGAAAATCCTAGTCACGCCAGTGTGTACGACTGTACGTGGATCCGTCTAAGCACCTGACTAGACGGCTGTCTTCCATCCTCTACATTCCGACCAAAATCTTTTTCGAGGATCAAGCAAACCAATCTCCGGTAAGTAAACTGACCTCTTGGTGTCCGACTACTCGTGGCGTGATTCGTGCTTTGAGAAGGAAGACGACGACGTGTAGTTTGAAGATGAAAGAAAATTGGGAACTCGAAAAATCGAAGAACCGGTCACCACACAATAGCTCTGCAATCTGAAGAGCCGATGTTATTTAACTTGCGATGATTGTTATTTCTGAAATCTTGCTTCTTTCACTTGATAGTTTCACCCCGAATTTGAAAAATTTTAGAACATTTAAACAATTATTAATAATCGTTAAATAAATTATCAATAAAACCCTCGATGTGGTTACCCCAAACAAAGAAAACTTTCAAATAATCACAATCAGCAATTAGGTTCAACGAAACCTAATAGACCAATAAACCCCAATTATCTACGGAGAAACATTTATGAAACAAATTAAAAATATCATTGTCGTGTGCACTATATATAAACTATATATAAATTATTCACCTGAGTTAGTTCAGCAAATCCCAATCATTAAATAAGTTCAACCAACTATAACATATATGAATTAGGTTCAATCAATTTTAATCATCTGCTATGTGAAACGGGCCCCAATTAACAATAATGTTCAATAAACTTTAATAATTTACTGGGTTTAACACTACTTCTTGATGTCGTTCAATAAGCCTCAACCATCGATGGAGAGAGACGATCTTCAATAATGCATCAATTTACACAAATCTCAATGGTTCAATAAATCCCAATAAAAGATCAGGCTCAATAAACCTTAAAGTTTAGTTAGGTCCAAAAAATCCCAATCGTATAAATTAGATTCGACGAATCCCAACAATGTATTAGTTTAGATAAACCCTAATCTTTAATAGGGTTTCACGAAGTAGTAGTTCTCGATTAGTCATCGATAGAGTGCAAAAATCTTCAATCATGTAGTAGGTTCAACAAGTGAAATTTAATAAACCCTAATCATTGATCAGGTTAAACTGTCATCAGTAAATTACGGCGATTCCTGTTTCTTAAAACTTTCTTCTCCCATTTTGACCAATTTCAATCCAGTCTTGACCCACTTCAGAACCCTCTTAAAAATTATTAATAACCGTCGAACAGATCATATCTAAAATCAGAGAAGTTCTCCTCTGTGAAGTACTGAATTTAAATATAGAAAGAGCGAAGATGCGGAATTTTCTTTTTTCTCAACCATTAAGTTCCTCTCCTGCCTGAGAGTCGATGAGTATCTGGGAGTGTTGAAAGGCCGTGCCATGGAGAGACTAATTGGTAACAGACGAGGAAACGAGAGAGACGCGAAAATCCGGGATCTTGTTTATTTCGCAAAGGATTAAAGATTGGCGCGAGGGCACGATCGATCGATCATGGTCCAACGAGAGGATTGTCGAGTTTCTCGGGCTGTCTGCGGGATTGCAAGTAACAATGTCCCCTCGTATATTCATGGGGCGTGATTAATGGGTGGCTTTCGCCGACGGGACAGTCGACGTTGCCGCTTCCGCGAGGACAGGAAGCGGGTCTCTGAAACTTTTCGGCGCTCGTAGCTAATTCCACCCGCCGACCACGACGGGCCGACGGACTGTTCGTGAGAGAACAAGTTGTGCGTGGGCATCATGGGCGCTCCCGATATATAAATAGATAAGGCTGGATGAACGCAATGGTCGGAGATAGAATCTAAATGAGAGGATCTAACTACTACCACTACTCCAGACGGCTGCAACGCATTAGCGACTTCGCCGACATCGTATAAAGACGATTATTGCAACAATCACGCTTTCATGATAACTTTCCTTCTTGACATCCAAGAAGTTCTAACTTTTTCTCAGAAAGAACAAAAAACGGATTTCTTATCTCTGTTTTTACTGCTCTGATCATTCCCCATTTAGAGATAAGCCTCCGTCTTTGCGCTATGGACCTAAATCTTATGTGAACCAAAGCTGGGGTTGGGGAACTAACTTTCAAATTTTGACACATGAGGTTCAACCCTTAAATTCAACTTTTGTTATCCTGTGCCCTAATATATAAAAAATTCATCTAGACCGACCTGAGTTGGAGGTGATCTTTTCTTTTTAAAAAACATATAATTGAACAAGTAAACATCTTCGAGTAAAATTTTTTCTATTTTCGTGTTGCAGTCAAAGATTTTCTCGCAGAACAAATGTGTATTTTCTTTAACATGCTTCCTGATAAATGATTTCTGAATCGTCCTATGACTTATGTAAAAAGATGTATGTATAAACATCCTGTATAAACAATTTTTCGATGTTAGTGTTGCAGTCAAAGATGTTTACGCATAAAAAGTGAATTGACCTTTTTCTTTTAAAATGTTTCCTGAAAATTGATTTCTCAATCGTCGTATGACTTTTATGTAGCACCCTCTGGCTATATCGCGATTCGTAGAATAAATCATTCAGAGGGCGATGAACGCGGCTAAACAGGTGCAGTTCGCATTTCTCCGGTAATAAATAAAAAATGATATATCCGGTCTGCTGAAGGCATGTGCATACGTGTATAGGTGCTAGTGCCGCGATTGAAGTGCTATTTAAGTATCAGTACTTGCAACTTGTATCTCGTAGAGTCACGAGCTTTGGTGATCGATTATTCTTTCTTCGAGCTCTCTACTTAGGTAGAGGCTCGTTAACCCCACCGAGAGGATATACCACGCGCTGCATAGGATGTATAACCCGTCTTATAATTAGAGTTGGTCGTTAAAGTTCTTCGTATAACCCGTTAAAGCCTTTGCAAAAACGATTACTGCAACTGCTTTGATTCCTCCCTCGCGCCTGTTAACTTCTGCGCTGTTTCTGTACTCCGCCAACTCGTTTTTTTTCTCCATCTTTCGTATACCTACAATTACTTTTGCACAGGATTTCGAGAGACGTCTGGGCGCTTCGGGCAGTTTGAGAAACTTACCTCCAAGGGCAAGGTCCGATTATTCGTAATATTCCTCGTATTATTCGAAATTTACATAAAACTACTACGAGGAAATTAAGTTTGCTCGAGATTGACAAAGTAGACGTCTGTGACTTCTATTCATTTCTTTGTCAACTTTACGCAAAGAAAGTGCATTAACTCTTTCAGTTTAAAAATTAAAAACTTTTGTTTCAAGCTTAGTTGAAAGCAAGTTTCCCTTCAATTTGCAGATCCAATATTACTGTCTCGTCAGTAAAAATCTTCAGACATATATTTAGGGAATGCATTCCATGAATTGCTTCCTTTTTCTGACATGTGACTAATCCAGAACCTGTAATAGATAATATATCTCCGTCTTGTGAAAAACTTTCAGGCGCCACTTGACACGAAAAAGATTCCGCGTTGAATAGAAGCCATTCATTCGTTTTATCAGCCAGGAACACTACTCTGAAGAGATTCGTCGCATCAGGGTTGTTTTTATCGCCTCATTGAGAAGAGGTCTTAAATCTGAGTGTTCATTTTCAGACTCCAGGTTTGAGAAACGAATTCTCACGGATTCAATTTTTCTACTCTTTTTTCTTAATGATCTCAATAATTTTCAATCAACACCATTCATCCATTAGGTTAAGTAAACCCTAATCATCGAAAAAGTGGAAATGATCTTCAATCATGTATTAGCTTGAACAAATCTCAATTATCAATTAGGTTTAACAAATCCCAACAATGGATTAGGTTCAATAAAGTTTAATATTTGGTAGGTTCAATAAATCCCAATCATCAATTAGTTTCAACTAATTCCAAAAATGCTCCCAGTTTGATCAACCATAATCTTTGTTTGAACTATTTTAGTAGAAAATTAAAAGTTTCTTTTCAATTCATCTGAATTATGCTTGGTTGAAAATACAACTATTTTTAAAAACATTCTTTTTTTTAATTCATCTTTTATCACAGAAATCTTATTTTTTTGTGATAAAAATGCAACTGTTTAGTTAAAAATTAATCTTCTTTGGTTGAGAATCGGACGTTTAGACGATTTAGACGTTTTTGGTTGAATTCAATTGTTTCTTATTAAAAATTATTATCTTTTGTTTTTATTTAAATATCTACTATTACATTATTCCCCGAAACCTCACCTTTTTTCCATAAAAATTAAACTACTTAGTTGAAGATTTATATTTTTAGTAGAAAACTCATCTTTTTGGTTTAAAATTCAACAATTTTGTTGAAAATTAAGTTGAAATACGTGTTCCGCGTAAGGCGAGTTATTTCCGGTCCTTTAATAACCATTTAAAAATCCGCAGGGAAGACCCTTCTCATCAACTGATATTAAGTAATGCACTTTTAACAGCTATTTAGATTTTGGGCCAATTTTTAACAAATATAAGAAAGATAAGGCGTGGGTTGAAAAGGGAGTAACCAAATGAGTTGGAAGAGATCTTAAGATCAACAAGAAAAAGACTCGAGTCTCGGAAGGTGGGACAGTTCGAAAAGTGGCATTACGACGAACCCACTCTCAAATCTCTCCCTCGATATCTCCATCACTAGGTGATAAAATGAAAATAAGATGAACCCGTCTCACGAAAGTAATTATAACTTGGTGATCAGGTCCCTGAATCTGAAAACTGAAGAGCGTCCTCTGAGAAGTACCAGTCTCACTCTCTAGTATCGGGCTATCGGTAGGGCGAGATGCCAGAAACCAACCACGTCAAGAGTGAAAGAAACCATTCATTCCAGAAGCTTCACTGAAAAGCAAAAGCAGCCTTACACACTTGTGAACTTCTCAAAGTCTGGCTAGTTTTAAACTCTCAAATGCTTATCAGTCTGCGGATTAATTTAACAGATATTTTTCTTTTTACAGGTTTTTTTTCTCCTTTAAATGGTCATGGAGGGATAATATCAACTCGAGGACGGCTCTTTAGAATTTTAGAGTTTCAAATATTAAAACTTTGGCATCCCGCGTTTTTTGTACCGACATAACAAATTGTGTTGGCCCAAGAAGTATGAGCGCGACTGGAAAATAAGTGGCAATTAATTTTTTGTGGAAGGTGTTCCTGATCCGTTAAATCCGTCGCCTGAGTTCAATTTTAGTCTCGCAAGAGCTTAAAGTAGACGTGCGCCGCGTCATCTCCTCCCATTTTTTGTTCGATTTCAATTACTTCCATCCTCGAACCGATCGCAAGAGCTTTTTTTTTGCAATCAAGTCTAGAAGAAGTTTCCCTTCAAAACGGAAGAAACCAGGTGATTTTTTCACACAATTGGAGGAATAAGTTTATTATTTAATATTCTTGGGCGAGAATTAGATGGGGTGGCCCATTACTAAAGGGGGGCCAACTATTGGTATCATACTGCTGTCTATATAATCCCCTACTTCTAATCTCTTGAAATTATCACCCTCCATATTTCCGTTTAAGATAAAGCATCCCGTTTATTTCAAGCTCTTTAACAATTTCTTTTCCTTCCCATTCAGTATCTTGTCTTTGGATTTTTTTCCTATTATAAACCTAATTTCATCTTTATTTTCTTCCAATAGTTATCTCATCTCCTATGATTTTGCTGCATATCACTGTTGACATATCCCTCACTACTGCCTTCCACCTCTCTCCTACCGTTCTTACCTCTTCTACTATTACACCTCCTTTATGTCATTTCATCTTTTTCTTATCCTTCCCTGTTATACATTATTTTCTTACTCCTAGCATTATTCCTCCCATTTTGAACCTGCCATTTGTAACCTTTTGATAAACTTCCTCTTATTTCCCTGTCCCCTTTCCTTTAGCCATGTCTCCATCATTACTATTAGATCCCATTGTGCCAAATTTCTCATAAAGTCCCTATCCTTTCTCTCCAAGCCTGCTATATTCCAGTAACTTATCCTTCATTCTTCCCTTCTTTCGTTTCTTTTCTCATTTTGTTTCCTACGATTCTCCTATCTCTCAATCCTTTCTCCTAATTTACCAATATCCCATTTTTTACTAACTCTTCCGTCTCAATTTCACCACATACCTTCTATCTGTATTCTTCCATACTCAAACCGCGTTCTTCCCTCTTCCACTATTGGTGCCATCGCCTTAGAATATTAGATCATATTAAAAATTTCACTTTTAGATCAGTTTATAGGCGTGTCTGCCCCCGCCCAGAAATACTATCCACATATCCGCGACTCCCAAGTGGGGCGGACATATGAGCACATGGAAACTTGCGATTTGCAGATCTGGTTTCTGAAGTGTGTCCAAGTAGCTGGGTAGACACAAAGAAGCCCTCACGCACCTGGTTGCATTGTGATCGGGCCCGGCTCAAATTCTGTGCGGGCAAACGACAACAATGCGATGACGAATGCCCTCGTAACCAGGACAGGGACCAGAGACTCGACCGTGTGGCAGCCCCTTGGCAAGTTGCTGCTTTATGCCATAGCATGTATGCCTACTTAAGTGTATTACTGTGCACAGTATATACATCGCGTCCCACTAGGCAGGTATCCTTTGTCGACTATGTCAAGCAAGATGAGCTGGATCCTTTTGAAGGAGAGATTACTTCATTGAAATGCTTTTAGGCGAGGGCTACACGGGGGCTGACATCATTCTGAAAGAGGAGCGTATTAAAATATAATACGGTTTATTATATGAATGAGGTCGAACGAGAACAAACTGCTCACGTCCAACCGAACGGAAAATTGGACTTGGGCTTGTCATTGCTAAGGAGCTTATGTTTAATTCTCGTTTTGAGTAACGTCCTCGTTATTTCCTTACTTAAAAGGACCTGTTTCGTAACTGTAGACCAAACCTCTTGCGCGATTCTCCGACCCAGGTGTATTAAGAATGGGAATTCGTCAAATATTCTTTCTGCAAATGTACACTGAGAAGGGCAACCTCGTACACCCTCAGGAATTATCTTTGGATTCATACTCCTCCGAGTGGTAGGTAATTGCCAAACTTGTAATATACTGAAGTTATAAGATGCGCTTTTCAGCTATTCTCGAAAAAAAGACTTAACAGATCCAGGCATGTTACAGAGGTCGCGATGCCGGGAGTCTTTCAACTCCTAGCTAGATCGAATCCTGCTGCCAGCATTTATTGCAATTTTGTTTCTCCATTGTATAAAAATTAAAATTGGCTATTGAATGTATTTAAATGACGTCAATATATGTATTCTGGACCATTTTTTCGAATGAAAACATTCTTTTTTTATATAAAATTCTCATTTTTTCATTCAGGTAAAGATTTAACTTTTGTTTATTTTTCTAATTTTCTCATTTTGAAATTAGATAAGATAGCAGAAAAAATTCAGTTCTAAAAATTTCCTGATTTCTGCCTGACGAATTAAACATTTTTCCTAACCATTAATTTTCAAATAACAGCATTTTAAACTTGTAACATTTTTAAAGTAGAATATATAAGATATATAAGTAGAATATATTTGATTAACCGTATAAAACAATAACATTTGAGATTAAAATTTCAAAAATTTGAATTTATTTACTTAAAGGAAAAAGATTACTTTTCTACCTCGAAAGATGATTTTTCAACCAAACAGTTCAATTTTTAATTCAAAAAAGATACGAATTCATAACCAAATAATTTAATTTTCAACCAAAGAGATAAATCCTGAAACAAAAAAATATTTTTTCAGCCAATTAGTTAAATTTTAAATTAAAAATGATCAATTTTCAACAAAATAGTCCAACTCTCAACAAAAAATATGAATTTTCAAGAAAAAATGATAACATTGTTAAATAAAAAAAATTATTGGGAGGTAGTGAATTAAAAAAAAAGGAATACGGATTGAAACACAAGCAAAATAAATACTAACAAGAATATTATATCTGAGTGGATAAAATACTTGACTTTAAAAGTTTTTTAAAATTTCAGAATTTGAAATCTTCAAATTTATTATCCCTGACAGTTATTGAAAGTGCCTCTTACTACAGGCATCGCGGTCCATTAACGTGTGCGGATTTTTGAAACTCCTTTTTTCTCAAATTGACTGCGAAGCGCATCTTCTTACTTTATCGTATCTCAAGAAACTGGGAAACAAATAATGTATCAAAACATTTCTGATTCTGGAGGATTTGAATAACCGTGAGAAATTTGTTTATAAAAGATCTAAAAGAGAAGATATACTGATCATTTAAAATATTAACGAATCCCTACCCCTAAAAAACAATGAATTCAAGATTGAATGAAAGCGGTTCATAAAGAGACAAACCCTTCTTTGAGGCGACTTTTGTACTCAAAAGATCGCAGTTAACGAGTTGAGACTTTTTATATATCCTCTTCATGTCGCAAAAGTTTACGGTTGCCAGCTGTGCACGCTTTGCAGATAAAGATTTTAGCCCTTTAACAAAAGGCTCTTGTTATCTACTTATATACGGACCAAATAAAAAGTCTTATTCCATCTGCAATTTAGTTATTGATATGTTATACCATTAGACCGCGATATGAAGGATATTTTATGATGATTTTAATCCTAGACACTTGGACTTGTTCATAAAACAAAAATAAATTTAGTAAACTAAAATAAAAAGTATGATACAATCTGGAATTTAATTATTGATTTGTCAAAGTCTTAGGCCAAGAAAGGGAGGCTAAAAGTAAAGATTGTAGATAGTTGTACTTTATACGAAAAAGAAATAATATTGAAAAGTTTTAAATACCTGGGTTATGCTCTAAAATTTTCAAACTGTTCAATTTTGAAGACTTTAGTGAAAAGTTTTCTATTTCTAGATCTCCTGGTTTTTAAAAGTTCATTTTCAAACTTGAAAAATTAAATTTTTAGTTATTTTTAAACTGAAACGTTCAAAATTGTATCTTGACATTTTAATCGCTCCAAAATTTAACTATTTCTGAATAAATTCCTTCCCAGACAAAAAGTTAGACTTATGAAACGTTCAATATTTAATAATTTCACATTGAAGCTTTATAAATTCTAGAATTGCAACTAATTTCAAATCAAACTATTTGTAATTAAACTACGTCAAATTTAAATTGATTGATTTTTTTGAATTTTGAAGTTTTAATCGAAGTTTAGAATCATTCAATTTCAAACACTCATGGTTTCAGAAAGATCAAATTTTTACTACCCTAAATAATATTTTTTTCAAATTTTTCTTATTTCAGATTTCACAAATTTAAGCACAAAAATAGCAAAGTATGCCATTTTCATGTTTCAATCTGTAACACATTATATAGAAAAAATTTCAATTTTGAATGCTTAGTACTAAAACTTTGAAATTTAAAAGAATTCGAAGTTTAATTTATTTGATTGAACGAATGTTTTATTTTGAAATATTATATATAATTCCACACTGCTCATAGTATAAGTCTTCTAATTTTAAAATCCTTGTAATTAAAATAATTAAAATTATAAGAATTCCATTTTTTAAATTAAAGATGCACATTTTCCGTTACTGCAGAAAACAAGTAGAGATTGTTTAAACTATTAGAAATTATGTTACTAAAAAAACGTCTTTGGCATTCATCGACTATGTAATTTATCTTAAAAAGTAGTAATTTTTCACGATATACTGGAAAAAAGAAGTGTTTAAACAATTGAAAATTAGTTTTAAATAATTTGAAACTTTGTACTATTCTTCATAAGTGACTAAACTTTAATTTACAAAAAGTTAATATCAAGTAGATACTAATACTTTTTTTCGAAAAATAAGCTTTTTCCATTCAAAATTCCATGTTAATTTACCAGGTTAGTGTTGACCGATTTAAAAAGAAAATAGGGAATTTTTTTCATTAAACGAACGAATTGAAAAGGTTGATCTCAGGAGTCCATATAAACTAAAATAAGCCTTCTTCGCTGGATTGAATATAAGACGAGGCCTTACGTAATGTACTTTCTAGGGTTGACGTAACGATTAATAAAGAAGCAACCGAGAGGGTTACAAACCCGGATATTTATCGTTAAATTCGGAATCCGTGTCTGAAACTAGGGCGTGTAGAAATCACGATTGAGCTGTAAGGAGCGGCCCCTCGTAAACTAGCAGAGACATAATGACCCCGGACACCTATGCACGCACATCGGGACGAAATTGGTACGCTCTTCAACCGGAAGCTCTATTTCAATCCAATTGTCCCTCTATTGGCCCCTCCAACGCTAATATAAGCTGCAAACGTATTCAGTGAAGTAAACTACGATGTCTTTTCTTCATTCGTATCAAGTAAGGACTATAGTATAGAGAAAGTATAGAATATATAGAGTATAGAATGTATAATACATTTCCACGTAAGTAAGAGTGGGGTAAGATCGGCCGGCGGGGCAAAAGCCACTTTGTAAATAGCATTGCTATTCCTTAATCAGTTTTATTCTTCTTTCTATCAAATAATCTATTTTATTGGAGAAATGATGCTATAATGAAACTGTACAATTTTTACAACCTGAGGAATTACAAATTAAAAATTAGAAAAAAAATCGATGAATTTGACGTTTTAACTCTTTCTATATGGCAACGAATTTTAACCGGACGGTCCTGTCCCGCTCTTCTCTATTACATTAATAGCGTGTACTAAAGTCTAAACTATCTCTATGTTCTCTATATTATATTTTTATCCACACTTTAATTGATTTACCCACTAGGAAGTCACTTTGGTTATTAATCTTAATTCTCTTCAACGGAACTATAATTATAGTGCGTGCTGGAAATAATTTACGGGGGTGACTTATTGCCCACGATAATTTGCAACCGCAGTTATTTCACTTTATCCTTTATAAGAACGGTTTAAATATGACATATAGTATATATGACATAATGACAAAGAATTAATTAAATACTAGAAAAATGTACACAATTATATTATACTTATTTACATCCGGCTTCACCCTCAGCCAATGCTGTGGAATTTTATAACGTTCAAAAATGTTCAAACATTTAAGAAAAATATTTTACTTTGGAGCGTCCTGAAAGATTCTGTAATTAAAGAGCTCAGTTGGAAATATAAATATGTAATTTAATGATTTTTACAATTGAAATGTAGTTTGGATATTAAAAATTGAACAATAATTGATTTTACAAGAAGATTATGAACCTGTTCCAAATTAAACAAATATTGTCCAATTGAAATTTTGTAAATTATTTTCAATTTATAGGGGCAAAAGGGGAAGCAGGCAAAAGAAGGAAGAGTAGGGGCGGAAAAATATGAGAAGGGGCATTTTAACGACCAAACGAAAATGTGCGCGCGAATGAAAAATGACTTTTGAATTTTCGGGCACAGTTCAGGGGATTGAGTATGCTGAATTGTAAAGTTTCGCTTCGTTTTGGGTGAAATATCTGCGAGGGCTGATAGCTGACAGCGGCAGATATTTTGTTGTGAGATGGGGCACTGTGTTTTTTTTATTTTATTTAGACTTTTTTTGCATAAAGCGAGAAAAAGAAAACTTTACGGAAAATACAGTGAGTAAAAAATATAATTTCAGATATTCAGTCGCAGATATTCCACTCTAAACGAGGCAAAACTTTAAAATTCAGCGTACATCCTCCCCCGAACTATGCCCGGAAAAATGTCGACCAAATTGCTGAGACACTGTTTGATCTCCTTACTATTACTCCATTGGCTTAATGAATGTCTTAATAGGTCTAATTTGCGTCTCCCTTCACTAATTTGTTCAGTCTAGTCTAGTCTGTATCTTTGTTTGAAAATTTCCTTTTGACTTTCGAAGAAGTAAATTAATTTATTTGTTTGGCATGAAGAACTTGATGGTTGTGTGCAAAATGTCAAGATGGCAGGAGGTGAAGGTAGAACTATGGAAACGTGGTGAAGGAGCTGAAATGAGTGAGAAACCCGAGGTAAAAGCCTGGTGCGCGGAAAGTGAGGTGTGAGCATATTACGCGCGTGTGCCGGTAATAAGATCGCGCACGTGACGAAAATGCCAAAATACCATCCGGGTTAAACACACGCTCATGGTTTTCTCTGGTAGCCTGGAATGACAGCCGGGTCGCAGGTCGAACTTTTAGGCCTCAAAGTTCATCCTCTGGCTCACATTACACGTATGCATTTCAAAAAAGTCGAATTTAGGTTAGGTACATGAAAAATAAACTGTAGAGAAAGAATCAACAGTACTTTTTGGCGCGACTGCCATCACCTCAAATTGGTAACGTAGTTTATGGGCGGTCCCACAGTAGTAGGCCAAACGATTAAAAATTTCAAACCTTCCTCGTAAATTTTTTTGGTAAAAAAAGTTGCGATAACGTGTCATTTTTCCTATATTGTGACAGTTTTCGAGTAGGTTTCTTTTACAATATTGAAAGACTATTTGGCTCACAACTGTCTTTTGTGCAGTGAATTTAAAGCTAGGAAGTTTCGTGTAGCTCATTGTATAGAAGTGCTTGGGTTCGTTAGCAATAAATTAATTTAAGTCTTCGAAAGTCAGAAAGGTATTTTCAAAAAAAGAGACTGTAGAGTATAAAAATGTGCAGACTCCTTCGTAGTGGTCCATCCTAATTTAACGTTAAAAATATGTTTTCTTATTTAATACTCTCTAGCGACAATTTGAGGGACAGGTTCGGGTGGCTCTCTACTGAAGGGTGGCTTGAAATTCTTAAAACGCACCGTAAATTTTCTTCGTAAAAAAGGACGATCAGGTGTCATTTGTCCTCCATTGTGACAGTTTTCGAGTAGGTTTCTTTTACAAAATTGAAAGACTGTTCGACTTGGCTCCCGACTGTCTTTTGTGTAGTGAATCTAAAGCTAGGCAGTTTCAAGTAGCTCATTGTAAAGTGCTTAGGTTCTTGGTTGCTCAATCATGCACTTGACTTGATCTTCCATTCGTGTTTGAACATGTGACTCAAATCAAGCCCGTTGTCTGTTACTTCATTGCCATTCATAAAGTAACATCGCGAGTGAAGGGACACTTCTCTTTGATAGTTTATAGCTGGTGCTGCTCCTGCTGGGTCCTGGACTAATACAAATAGTAGAATACGTCTGTTCGAGCGGAAAAACGGCAATAGGGCGTTCTTCTCATTTGTATCTTCGATAATGCGGCTTCCACATTACAAATAGTTGAATACACGCTCCCGCGTTTCCATGCAACTGTCCCGCGGATCGCTTTTAAATTATGTGGAATTTTATTTTTATTTTTATTCTCACATTAATCATATTCTTCTTCATTTCTGAATCGCTCTCGGAAATAAATAATGAAAGAGTCTGACACAATTTGTCATACTGATATGTTATCGGGAAATTACTCAACTGAAATCTGAGATGTAGATATAGATGCACATTTTCTTAAAGTATTTAATTGTATATTAATTGTATCGCTGTCAAACAGATTGACACATATCAAAAATGTATTAACATAAGTATGGACAGGATGGCCATCACTTTAAATAACTATCAAGGGTAATAAATTTGAAATTCTTAACTTTAATTTGAAATTGTTTTATTCCATTTATAAAATATTCTTAGTTAAAAATTTTTGCAAGATTACGATTCTGGAGATTGAAAATGAAGTTTGCGGCCACTCTTGTATAATATTCTTGTTAGTAATTTATTTGCCTTGACTTAAATTTCTAGTTTTTTCTTCCTCCTGATTATCCTTGGAAATTCAACCTTTTTATTCAAAATTCCTATTTTGGGTTATAAAATTCAAAAACTGAATTTTTTTAAAAATTCGATCTTTTTTTTAAGTTTTTCTTTTCGTTTAAACATTTATTATGTATGCTAGTAACTCATACTTTTTGGTTAAAATACCGCTGTTTAGTTACAAATTAATTTTCTTTGGCTGAGGGTGCAACTATTTTGTTTGAAAATTTATATTTTTTTCCTAAATTTAACTGTTATATTTAACTCATTGTCTTGTTATAGATTAATCATTTTCGTTAAAAATTCACTACCTTGTTTGAAAATTTAACTTTTTTATTAATAAATATTTTTTGTCAAGTTGAAATTTTTTTTCCTGAAAATGTAACTTTTCTAATTGAATATTCCATTATCATAGTTGAAAATTCGTCTCTTTGGTTCAAAATGAATTTTTTAACTGAGAATTGAACTATTGCAGTTGGATAGTCATCATTTCAGTCATTTCGTTACTAAATTTTACTATTTTGTTTTAAATTCTGTTTTTTAATGATCTTTCACATCGGTAAAAATGGAACCACTTCGTAAAAATTATTCTTTTTGGTTTAAAGTTTATATCCTTAGTTGAAAATTAAACTATTTTGTAGAAAATTCGTTTTTTGTTTTTTTTTTAAATTAATTTTTTCAATTACAGTCGTAATTTGTCAATTTTTTGTTGAAAATTGATATTTTTTTGTTAAAAATTGAAATGCAGTTTTTTATCTCTCGGCTGAAAAATCTTGATTCGTTGAACAAGAGAATTCAAATGTTTTGTTGAAATTTCGTCTTTGTGGTACAAAAGTAATCTCATTGGACTCAATTTTATCTTCTTTATCAAAATTTATTTGCTTTCTTTGAAAACTAATTCATTTTTTAACATTTATCTTTGAAACTGAAAATATAATTATTCTATTTTTGGTTAAAAATTTATATTTTTTAGTTGAACATTCATGTGTTTGATTGAAAATTTGTCTTTTTTGGTAGAAAATTCATCTTTTTGTTAAAAATTCCAATTTTCGGGTTGGGAATTCAACTGTTTTTGTTTAAGTTTAATCTTTTTTGTTTAAAAATTAATCTTTATAGGTAAAAAATAATTGTAGTAATTAGTTAAAAATTCAACTATTATCTTGAAAATGTAATTATTTTGTTAAAAATTCAAGTAGTGAGCGTAAAAGTCATCTTTTTGTTTGAAAACTCAACAATTTAGTTAAATATTTAAGTTTTTTGTTGGAAATTATTACCAATTCTTCATACCAATACTTACACTTATACTTTTTAAATAATTTCAAATGGAAAGCGTTGAAAATGAAACAATAATAAATTCTAATTTGATTTCTCTTACAATTCTCATCAATTGTCTACAGCAGCCCTGGTAACCCATTTTCCATCTCTGTTTTGAATTGTTGGTTTTCCCTTCTATAATTTATTAGAAGAGAACTTTGGGGAAATCTCGGTATCTGGGGTGTACTCGTTATTCGTTGTAAATGGCAGAAATGTCTTGGCTCAGTGGAGCATAATCGTCAGACCGTCATCGTTAGAGTCTTCCATGAACATTTCTCGGGTGATGCTTTGCATACAAGAGCTCAGAGGAATATCGCACTTACAATAATGCTACCGTGTATTTTCTGTATTACTTGATGTTGCACAGCTCAAGATCCCTTCGTTTTCACCCCAAAGTCGTTACATTCTACGAAACGCTTTTCCCCTGTCTGCAATATCCACCTAAGATTTTTCTTCATTATGCGACTCTGAAGCAGAGACGTGCCTCGGCAACCGAGTCGAAGTCCAAATTGAATGAAAAGAGAGGGAGTCTCAGCCAGAACGAAAACAGTCGAGAAAAAAAGAGATTAAGGGAAAAGCCCTTAACGTCCTTATACTTAAATTCTTCTGACTAGGGTGTCAAAATTTATTTTATTCGAAAGCAAATATTAAGGGAGATCAAAAGCATTCATTTTTAAAAGTATGCTTACGATGAGATATTTTTTTATGAAAGTTTAAATTGGAAGCCTTTGAGCAAAACTGATTTTTTTTTAATACAAGGTGGCTGCAGATCAGTGAAAACCTGAAAATTAGAGAAAAGTCAGAGATTTTAATAGGATTGATAATCTCCTAGGCCTAGGGTATTTCAGTAGATTTAAAGAATTTTAAGTGATTCGTAAGGATTTGAAAATTTTTGAGCACTTAAAAAAATTCCAAGGAATCTTCAAAAACTCACTAAGTTTCAAGAGAAAGCATTGTTTAACAAGACCAATTTTCTTGTTCTAGTTTGAAGAAAATAGTAATCAAAAAATAATTTGGATAAGACAGTGTGGATCAGATGGTGGATTATTAATATTCAAAAGTTACTAGTACTAATTATATTAATATTCGAGTATTAATATTCAAAATTAATTAGTACAGCTAGAGATTCCTGAAAATATTCTGTTTTAATACTTAAACCGATTTCCAATTTTTAGTTGGGCAAGCCTAAATGACACTAAAAGTAACACTGTTAAATTTGAATTTTGTACATTTCTAATTTGTTTAATTTTAAACTTACGATTTTTATAGCACAATTTTTACGTTTAAAAGAATATTCTTCTGCTTTTCAATTTAAAACTGTACAATTTGTAGAATGTTTAGAATTTTGCGTGAAACATTTGTTAAAAATCAATTTTTTGTTGAAGATTAATCATTTTTGGTGAAAATCATCTTTTTAGTTAAAAGTTTAACTATTTCTATAAAAATGTATATTTTTTTAATAAAAATGCAACTGTGTCACTTTAAAGAAAATTCGTCTTTTGGCTTGAAAGTTCAACAATTTGGATGAAAACTGTCTGTTGAAAACTCGTATTTTTGAATAAAAAAGTTATTGTTTTGATCAAGTCTTACATTTAACTTTAAAACTCATCTTTTCTTTGAAATTTCCATTTTTCGAGTGGAAAATTTTCGATAGCAGCATTTTTAACCAAATATCTAAATTTACCTAAATTTATCTATTTGGTTAAAAGTTTAGCTTTTTTGTTGAAAATTGGTCTCGTTTTTGTTTGAAGTTTAATATTTTTGGTTTGAAAATTTGACTATTTGGTTGATAGATCAACTACTTTTAAGAAAATTTCATTATTTTGTTTGAAAACTTATCTTTTCTGGTACAAAAGCTATTTTTGTTTGTTTGAAATAACAAATTAATTAATTTGAAGTTATGATCTGAAATTGTGTTATTCCGTTTATAAAATATTGTACGTTAAAAATGTCGCAAGAATAAAATGCTGCTATTTGAATTTTAATAGTCAGTGCAAATTCAGGGAAAATACAAGGAATTTTTAAAAGTTTTTCGAGCACCCTTGGATGTAAGAAGTGATCAAATAAAGTAGACAAAAAAATTGGGGAGTAAATGAAGAAATTTTAAGAAAAACCATCAAGGGAAATAATGCAAGAGTATGGCTCGGTTTGTAGCCTGCTTATTAAAAATAATAATCCTACCATAAAATAAATTCAAGGAAAGCATGGCTCATCTGGTGTCCTGCCTGGCTTATGTCCCACTTCTTCCAGCATAAAAAAATCACTGCCACTTCCTTCTGCGTAAAAAATCTCCATTATGTTTCAGTCCAAATAAAATTAATGGACCCCTCGTCCTTCAAGTTGACAATTTCTAATGAATGATCACCCACTTGGCAAAAAACCACTTAGGGATGAAATTACGAATCTGACAAACTTGATTGACAAACTAATATATTTTAAAAGGCCAGGAAGAAAATTGGCATTGGTTTTCCAAGTGTCCAGTATCACTGATACAGGGGGTCAGTCACTCTGAAAAGGTTGTCAAAATGATCGAGAGGCAGGAAAGTTTGCACAGTCGAAAGATGCGGTTGAAGGCGAGGCGATACTGTCCCCTGTTACTACCACTTTTCGGACAAAATTTACTCACGGGTCTTCGCCCATCCCTGGAGTCCCTATCCTAACGGCAGGGCGACCATCCCTCGCTTATCCACCCCCACAGCCTCATTTCGAGAGATATATCTTTTTCTTTTGTAATAACGTTACACCGCGCCTGTGCGGACCCAGTTCCATCTTTTCTTCACCCTGGATGCGTTCGAGGCAGCATCAACGACAGTCGTAAACGTGACCGGACTCTTATATACGAATTTCCCGCTATCGGGAACTCCTTTCCCCAGTTTCCGCCTTTTTTTCGCGAAGTCGATGCTCGTTTTCCGAGAGTCGACTACCTATACCTATAGGTTGTAGGTTCCACCTTAATATCGAAATAACGTACGTACCTGCCAACAGTCGTGTCACGTAATGGGGCTGGCGAAAAAAGTAGGGTGGGTAGCAAAAGGGGAGGGGGGAAGTAACTCGAATAAAGAGAATTTAAAGAGAATTTTTCGAAATAGATTTTTCTCAAGGAAAATATAGTAAAATAAGTGGTATTTTCATTTAATCAGGGCCAGGGAAAAGCTAGGAAGTAATAGTCACGTATAATAAGTGTTTAAATTTTAATTTGAAATTCTTTTCTTCCGTTTATAAATGATTCTATGTTAAACATGTCACAAGACTAAGGTATTTGAATATCCGCGGTCAGGGAAAATGACTATTAAATTTTTTTTTTTTTGCTTTAAAAATTTTCATTTTCATCATCTTGGTTGAAAATACAACTTTTTTGTGCAAAATTAATTTTTTGGTTAGAAATTCATTTTTTTAACTGAAAATTTAACTTTGCCAGTTCATTATAGTGAAACATTGATTTGTTTGGTTAAAAATTTAACTGCTTTATTGAACATTCTTTTTATTTTATTAAAAATTGATTTCTTATTACTGAAAATTTAATTTAACCATTTAGGTTAAAAACGTATATATTTTAGTTGAAAATTATTCTTTTTGTTGAAGATTCGTCTTTTGGTCAAAAATAAATGTTCCTAATTAACTTTAAATTAAATTTCTAACACACGAATTTTCCATAAAAAACAACTGTGGACAAGTCAGTAGTTGAATTTTCATCGGACTATGTATCCACAAAATACAAATTTTGACAATTCAGCAGTCGAACTTTCAACTATTCTAAAAATTGAAAATATCAAATTTTAATTGCTGAGTAATTGTTCAATGACGAAGTTGTAGGCCTTGAAGTTATTAATTTACGTTTTTCATAGTAAAAAAAATTAATTGAACATTTTCGAGAAACATGCAGGAACTATGATTCGGCATTCAAAATTGAATTATTTTCAGTTTGATAATTCTCCAAAGGTCCAAAGTAAACAGTTTAAACACACTGCCTCTCAAACGATTTTTTTATGAATTGAACAACTGTACAATTTAAATTTAGAATCAGAGTAATCTTGTTTTGTATTTTGATATTATGATTTGGCAATACAATTTTTCCTGTAGGCAGCAGCGCGCATATGATATTCCGACAGAAAGACTGAGATTCAAATATCTGAGCGTGGCTCGGATGGTAGCGTGCTAGGTTTTTTATTTGTCACTCTGTTGGACTTTCGGATCCCTATGTAGAAAAGTGAATGCTCAATGCCTGCTAATGCGTAAAAAATTTTAATTTTCGCTACATTTTCCAGAGTGAGAATTAAAAAAAAAAAATTTAACTTTGTTGCCTTTTTTCCCCTAATTCTCCGTTGGAAAAAAACAAACAAGGGCGAATAAAAAAGTCATCCGCTTTAATACTTCGTCAAAAAGTTCATGGAGATTAAGGAAAAAGTTATGGTTTGCCTTAACGAGACTTCAGTCTGCTGACTTCACAATTTTTCAAATACCCGAGACTTCCGATGAAAAGCGAGAGCAGGAAACCATTTTCGTGATCATTCTCTAATTTCAAATTAGAGATAAACGCTTTAAATTTAAGCCAGGAAATATTGTAGTTTCTTAAAAATAAGTTTCAAAAGATTCCGAATTTATTCTCCAATCGAATAAGAGAAAAATGAAAATTGATTAAAAAATCATTTCTGGGAAAACGGAAAATGACTGGATATTTGATTAAGAGACTGAGATCTTTTTCTCGAGTGAAAGTGTTATGATATTTAATTTATCTCAGTTTTTTGGTCACAAGAGATCATGATACATTAAAATGATTTATACAAATACAAAAAAAAAGATCCACGATTTTTTTTTTAATTCGTCTTTTTATGTTAAAAATTCATCCATTTTGGTAGAAATTGTATCTTCTTTGATTTTTTGGTACAAAAGTAATCTCATTAGTCCCAATTTCATCTTTTTTGTCCAAATTTAATTACTTCCTTTGAAAACTAATTCATTTTCTTTAAATTTATCTTCGAAAGTAAAAATATAGCTATTATATTTTCGGATAAAATTTAATCTTTTAGATTGAGAATTCAACTATATGGGTTTAACATTTTTATTATTGTTAAAGATTCATTATTTTACTTAAAAATTTATTTCTTTAAATGAAATATTAAATGTTCCATTTGTTGCGGCATATTGATCTTTTTTTATATAAATTTGGTCTTCTTGGTTAGAAATTAATTTATTCGTTTGAAAATTAATTTTTTACTGAAAATTTAACTATTCTATTTTTTGTTACAAATATAACTATTTCCTTTGAAATTCTCTTTTTTTAATGAAAATTTATTTTCATAATTGAACTTTTCTATTTTTGATTGAAAATTTATCGTTTTTTGTTTAAAATTAATTGATTTTAGTGGAAAGTTTTTGGATTAAAAATTCCATTCTTTTGGTAGAAATATAACATTTTTTTCATTTTTGATTGAAAATTGATCTTTTTAGTTAAAAATTAATTTATTATATTGAAAAGTTGTCTTTTTTGTGTTGTTCGATTATTTGGTAGAAAATTCATCTTTTTGGATCGGAAATTGAAAAATCAACTGGTTTTCAAAAAATTCGTCTTTGACTTGAAAATTCAAATTTTTTGTCAAGATTGTTTTCACTATTCACTAAAAAATCTTTTTGGTTAAAAAATCAACTTTTTTGTTAAATTCGTATTTTTCAATTAAAAACTAGTCCATTTTGGGTTGAGAACTATTTTTGCTTAGAAATTGAACTTTATTATTTTGTTTAAAACTCGCTTTGTGTGTTGAAAATTCAATTATTTTGGTAGAGAATTCATATTTTCAGGTTAAAAATTCAACTCTCTTTTTGAAAATTCGTCTTTTTCGGTTTAAAAATGTTTTTTTTATTGAAAATTTAAATATTTATTACACTTTTCGCGGAGAAATAACTTTTTTTATCGAATATTCTTCACTTTGGTGGTAAAAATTAAACTATTTTGGCGAAAATTCCTTTTTTTCAATATTTTTGAGTTGAAAACTTAAAATATAAATTTAATATAATAAATAAATTTTTTAAATAAATTAATTAAATAATATAAATTCTGTGACACATTCATTTTTGCCATAACAATGTTGATCTTCTAGTAATATTATTATTTTTTTACCTAAAAGAAGAATTTTAAACTGTCAGATAAAGTTAAAAATTGTTCAAGGAAAAGTCAGGAAAGTCAGAGAATGTCAAAATTTGGATTTTGTAGGAACTCTGTATTTTTTTTCAAAAAACTGTCTGTGGTGCATTCTCCCTCGCGTCACAGGGTAAAAAATTCAATATTTGATTACGTGCTGCGTCATCACAAGAGTTGCCAATATACGTTCCTGCCAAAGCCCTCCTCGTGTTGAATTATAAATGAAATCGATATCGTCTCTTTGGTAAAAAGAATGAAAAAAAGAGACGGAAAAAAATTATGGTGAAGAAAAGCTGAAAGTGAATGGCGTAAGTGTTTTTCTTGCTCGTTTCTCATATATTTTCATCGTCGTAAAGCTGTTCGACACTGATGCTTCGATAATAGGGTTGCGTACACTCAGGCACAAATGGTTATTCCCGTATCGATTTCATATTAGGTCAACAGGAAGTTTCATTCTCCGTACCCTAACAGCACTAGAAGGCCGGAAATAATTTTTAACGCAAGTGGAGGGCGTATATACAACCCAGAATCAACATTCAGCAAAAGCTAAGAGGGTGGGGCTGAATCTAATTTTTCGAATTAAAACGGGGTTCTAACTTCTTTTCATTAATTAGTGGTTATTAATATTCATACCCTGGGAAAAGTCCACTTTCAAAGCAAACAGTACGTGTTCCTGGCAAAGTTGACTTCCTCTTCTCTAAAGCAAACACTCTTCCTCGCTCTTGGAATGTATGTGCAAAAATATTCTAATTCCGGGTTTTCCGGGTCTTAGTAAATTAGAAAAAAAATCCTGTCAAAGATGAAAAATTAACGTCAACATATTATTGAAAGAAATGGGTTAACAGAGTTTCTAGTTTCTACAAGTCAGAGAATTACGGAAAGTCAGGGAATGTCAGAGAAAGTGGAGTTTGGGGATACTCCACAAACTCCATAAGTTGAGAATTCATCCTTTGAAAACAATGTTTTTTTTTGTTGAAAATTCGTCATTTGATTAAAAAATTTATTTGTTATCGTCGAAAGTAGTACATTTTTCGTTGAGAATTCATCTTGTTTCATTATTGTATCATTATTTAACTTTAAAAACCTTTTTTTTCTATTAAATATTTAACTATTCCATGTTTGGTTAATCATTAATCATTCAACTTTTTGATTGAAAATTCCTGCATTTTGTTGAAAATTCGACTTTCGGTCAGGTAAAATGAAAAATTGATCAGGGAAAAGTCAGGGAAAGTCAAGAGATTTCGAAATTGGGATTTTTCGGAAACGCTTTTTAAATTTTCTTTCTTCATTCTTCATATATATGCCTATTAACCTTTATCGCGGGAAAATCCAAGGGGTGACAGTCCCTTCTTTCTTGCAGACTTGAAGGGCTTGAGTCCATTTTTCCCCCAGGTTTCCCGTCTCGGTGTTATATTGAAATTGCATTTCGATGAGAATGCGAAGAGAGCGATTGCCTCCTTGTGTCATTTGTATGTCATCCATTTACATTCTGAGTAGTAGGCAAGTTAACAAAGGGCGTGAGGAAAGAAATAAAATGAAAAAGCTGGTACTTGAAGAAACACGTGCTCAAATATTTGATGTTTTTTTTTCAATCTACACAAACCTAGCACGTGACTGTTGCACTTTTTAAAAGCTTAATTTACATCTTTTAAAAAGAAAAAGATAATTCAGCTCGGAGAAATTGTCTCCTAATACGACTTGTGTAGGTGGAAAGATCGCGGGAAAATGGTCCTAAAGAGTCAAACGCAGCTAAAAAAAATATTCCTCCATTACTACAGTGCGAATCGCTGCAATCAGCAAAACTAGCCTTCTGGCGAGTATTGCATTATTCAGCTGTGAATCCTCGCAATAAAGAACTGGAGTAAAAAAAAATTACCCGTCCGCACAGATAAAATTTGTATCCCGAAGTAGGAAACAGGATTTCGATGATGAATACGTGCGTCAGATATAGATTCTTATTTCGCTCAGTGAGGCTGCTCGTGCGTGGAAACAGAAATGAACAATGAGCTGTGATTTCAGACAAGCGAATCTGTAAAATCCAAATATAAAAATTCAAAACCGACAGAGACAATAAAAAGAACCAGCAAGACTGAAAATTTAATTTTTTGAAATCCCTTCAATACTGTTTTAGTTGAACCGACGGCAGTAGCTATGGGTGGTACTATCAGACGCGTCGAGATCTCGAATGTTAAGAAGGGGCGCTCTCGCGGTTAGTGCTTGGATGGGGGTGACCGTGTTCGGGATTTCTCGATTAGTCTTGTTTTTCACTGCGTTTAACAAATTTCGAGCGGCAGGTTTCTCACCCAGAGGATGGTTGGTGGGCACTCGATTCTATCGAATGTCTGCGTTCCAATTCGTCCGTCGGTAACTGTCTGCTTTGCTCAGTATGTTTGGTTTACTGGAGTTTTCCACTTCTCTGATCAAATTATCGTATTACCTGGAGTTTTATTAAGAGTTGGGGCATTTGAAGCAATTGAGGCTTCTGTCGATCTCCTGTGGAAGGGGCAGTGTAGATTCGGAGATTCTATATGTACGAGTATATGTCCAAAAAGAATTTGTATGTCAGTAATAAAAAAAACTCGGTTTAGTTAGATAGCTTTATTTAAATAATATCTTTATCTCTTTAATCATGATATATTCAAGTGCCATGTGTGAATATACTCATCTGTAATCTCATTGAGTAACACAGTCCCACCAATCTTCCACTCAGACGATACTCGACTATCCAGAGCTGCAATCAACAATTATGAGACTCTCGACAGCAGGGAGGGGGTGGAGTTTACGACTCCTTAAGTGCGTGTGAACAATCGTTTGCAAAAGAACAATTTTATTTGATTGTATATTATTGAAATTGATTTTTAAATATCGTTAAATAACCAGAAATATCTTGACTAAACTAAACTAGCAATTGACCCCTACTTTCTAACCTGACTTGCGCCCGAACATTTCCTGACTTTATGATTAAATTTGCATCTCTGGCTGTCAATTTAACTATTTCATTAGAAATTAGTTTTTTCATTTTGTTTTAAAATTAATTTTAATAACCATTTTTGTTGACAAAAATCTTTTTAGTTAAGACCCAAGAGATAAACATCTCTTTGGGCCAACATTAGTTTAATTAAAATTATTTTTTTTAAAATTAATTTAAAAATAATAAAATTCGTATTTTTTGTTTTAAAGTTTATCTATTTCGGTATAAATTTAATCTTTTTTTATTAGATAAGATTAAATTTTTTTATTAGAAATTAATCTATTTTGTTGAAAATTCGCTTTTCTGGTTTAAAATCAATTTTTTATTCCACAAAGCTAACTTTTGTATGTTTGGTGCAAAATTAATTTTTTTTGTTGGTAGAAATTTCATTTTTTTTTAGTGGAAATCTCAACTATTACATCTTTTGCTGAGAACTCATCTTTTTGTTGAAAATTTAAATTGGCGGGTTTTAAAGTCAACTGTATTCTAATAATTCGACGTTTAGTCTTAAAAACTTAACTATTTGCAACTGTTTTTGGTTCGATTTTTCGTTACTCGGATTCGCTTTTTGGTTGAAAATTCATGTTGCTGTTAGAAAATGCGTGTATTTGGTTAAAAACTAAAGTATTTTGTTTAAAATTTAATAATTTTGTTAAAAAGTAACATTCTTTTTTTTCAGAGAAAATACGTAGTTTTAAATTGAAAATACATCGTATTTCTTGAAAATTCAACTGTATTGTAATAAATACAATTATTTGGTTAGAAACGCAGCTCTTTTGGTTCAAGTTTGGTCTTTTTTGTTTGAAAATTCGACTGGTTGAAAATTAAAAGGGTTTAGTAAAAAATTCAGCGTTTTTGATGAAAATAAAAAATTGATTCGAAATTTCAAAATCTCTACTTCGAAAATTTTGTATTACCTTTATAAAAGATTCTGTATCAAAAATCCTAAAAGATTAAATTGCTGGTCTTTGAATATTAATGCCTAGGAGAAATGAACATTTGTTCATGGAGAAATCAGGGAAGTGAGGGAAGTTTGAAAATTAAGTTTTTTAACCACCCTATAACATCTGTCTAGCGCCTTAATAACGCCCAGATAGTTCCTTACTACTGATAGTCCAACGCCCTACTATCACCTGACCAAATTATGACTAGTGCCTCACTAGCGCCTTATTAGCGGCCTGATTAACATATTACATCAAATTATTAATAGAAATTGACCGAAATATTCTTTTTTGTTACAGATTGCCTCCACCTCAACAGCAAGCTACTCTCGGTTCCCTCGGTGGAGGGATGGGAGGGGTCGGAAATGGAGGTAATGGTACTAGTGGAGCCCAAGGTCAGCCTTTGGTAATGCCTGGATTTCCACTTCGTGCAGCGGCGGTACCTCATTATTCCCCATATTCCCCATCTCGATTTCACATTGACAAGAGGTGTCAACACAGATGTTCCTGGAAATGCTTCTCCATTGGCTTGATTCTCCTCACCGTCGCTCTCGTGGCTATGCTCGCATACTTCGCTGGTAAGTCAAGTTACCTTTATTCCTTTTCCCAGTTTTTTCTCTTTCCACTCCATGACACTTGGGAAAGTTTCTATACTCAAGTTTCAGACCCAAGACTAGAATTCGAAGTCTCTAAAATGGGGTTTCTCTAGACAAGTTTTGACTTCCACGTCTTCTGGAAATTCTAAAGGAATTCAAGAATAGTTTAGCCCTACTTTTACAAAAGTTAGATCACGCAAGTGTTCATATAATTTTTATGAAGACTTTAAACTCGATTGAGGAACTTTATATGCGAGGCATCAATTCAGGGGGACTGAATAGGTCAATTGTAGACTCGATTTAGATTTATCTTGCAGTTTTTAATTGTAATTAGTTTTTAATCATAATTGATACTCGGTGATATCAGTGTCATTGTAGTATTGAGTTCGTATAATATTTCAGCAGAAACATGACCGTTCCATCCAAATATTGGTTTTTGTATGACTTGGTACGGGTTGCGTCGGTTGATGCGCAGACACTATTGGGAAGAGGGTTCCGCGATCATGAAAGAAGGTCATTCGCAGTTCGCTGCAACTCAATTTCAGCGATAGTTATATATAACGTTCGAAGTTGCGTATAAAATCGACCCCCACCCTCGAAAGCGTAATGGTCAATTCTATCCTGCGTGAGTATGCGAAGTCGAATTACCTCCGAGGTTGTTGAATCACCGTAAAATCACGCATCCGTTAACACAAGGCACCCAAGAGATTCGATGGTTAGTATCGTATTTCTCCAAGTTCTTGAAATAATGAAAGTTAAATAAAGGGTGTAGAATCTCACCAATCTGAATTTGAGAATCAAGTGCCATAGTCAGTGAATTAGTCAATTATGTGCAAATATAGACTATCGGTCAAAATGAATAAATAAAAAATACTCGGTCTTTAGGGTTTTGAAGAAGAATTCCAAATTTAAGGAATTATTTTGAATTACCTGGCACTTCAGTTGGATGAAGTTGGAGATCTTATATAGATAAATCGTTTAAAAAAATCATTAAAATTGAAACTGTCGAAAAGTCCTTAATTGCAGCCATACTTATTCTTGCCCCATTTTCCAAACTCCTAACTTATTCAGGACTGAAGATTCAAGTACCGAATTGGGTCCTTAATAGGCAGAAACGTCCGCAATAGCCATTAACCTATTTTCCTCATCGTGCAGTTTCAAAATATCGTCTACTAAGAGATTCTGCAGATTTTACGATCATGAGATTTCGGGGTCAAAAAGGCAGAAGAGGGATTACAATTTTCAGCTGGATTCTCGTTGGGATTCATTGTTACACGATGATTTCCAGCTCCATCGGGCAATTTTGTCCGCTTATCTCGCTCCATTTCTCCTCCTAATTCACTCCCTCTTTAACTTCCTCCTACGTTGCAATGAACATGAGAAAAAAGTCTCCTCCCTGAAAAGGAATCATCGACAAGAGTGCAATTAGTGATATGTTCATCACTTCCTAATGCTTTTTCAAATATCTCCAGTATGAACCTATTTAACTTATTTATCTGAAAAAACTTGGTGATTGTTTCTCAATTAGAAGTCACTAATCTTTTATATTTATTTAATTTTTTCAGCCGTGAGTTCAATGCGGCCAATGGACAGCACCAACTGTATTTTAGTTCAAGATGTCAAGGCTGTCACACACGAAAACGCACACATTCATGATTCGATATCTACACAAATTCCAACTGAAGGTAAATTGAAGAGAAATCCTTGTTATTCATACGGGTTACAATGACGAGGATTTATCAATGATCTAGATTAATTATTAAATAGAACTTTGTCATTTGGGCACTTCGGAATATTCTACAAAAATGTCTCCTGAGTCTCCGTAGTCTCCTGAGTCTGTTGAATATTTTTTTTTAAATGTATACTTTTATAAGCATGTCTCCTAATCCTTGGTATTCTCCTAAGTCTTCTCAGTCTCTTAGTCTAGTTAGTCTTTCAGATCATTCATAAAACGACTCCTTAGTCTCTTAAATATTTTTTATAAAAACTTCTTCTAAGTCATATATGCATTTCTGTTACACATGCGTGCATCAATATATTGTTAACAAGAAAATCCTTTCATTGCAGAGAGTCTACCAACGAGTACGGCCGAGCACTCAAGTGCCGCGGAGAACGCTGGCGAACAGCAACAAAGCGATCCGCAGATACAGCAATCGGCTCAACAATGGCCGGCAGTTCTCGAATTGCAAGCGTACAACGTCGCCCATTCCACCATGATACCGCCCTACCACTTTTGGAACACTGAGTTCTTGAACAAGCAGCCAGCCTTTATACGACTCAACTTGACATTGCCCTGGGGCGCGAACTTTGCCGTTTACGGACGACGCAACGTTGCCCCCAGTGTTACGCAGTATGACTTTGTCGAATTCGTCAAAGGAGGCAGAGTCGACCATCGGCTCAAGAGGGAAGCCATCCAAGCTCTCGGCTACACCAAGCAACCGACTACTGTCGGAAGGATACGTTTCGATCATGAGAAGAAAGCCTCTGAATTCGATCACGTCCTGGTCAAGAGAAGCAACTTGGAGTCGATGTTAGTCAATGTCAGCCTCTTGCAATATCTGGACACTGGAAGATGGTTCCTCTCGGTTTATAATGATGAGTTGCAGCCTTACAAGGTCACTCTGATAGTCACGGAAGCTGAGGGAGTGTCGACAACTTGCCTGAACGATTGCTCGGGTCGAGGTTCATGTTACCTTGGAAAGTGTGATTGCATCGATGGCTACCAGGTAAGTAGGGTCAGAGAAAGGATTAAATTCGTTTAACCGAGGTCGTTTTAAATAAATCCTACTAAGGATTCTCTCCGTTGGATCCGAGAATGTTTGACCATAATTTAAACATTAATCTATTTTCATTATCCTCTGCGTGGGATCGAAGAATCTATCTAAGAGTCTATGTTGTAATTTCAGAAGAAATTCTGCTCAGCTCTAAGTCCAAAGGATTATCGAAATAGAGTTCATAAAATATTTGAGAAAAATTGTAGGAGTCTTTGTGTATTGATTGAAGGAAAAATGATGCGATTATATTAAAAGATTTATATATTGTCTATGGTAGTCGTAAGATCAACGATGGTATTGTAACAGGACCCTAAAGCATAGAGGGTGGCTTTAGGATTATCAGCAAGGGACAGGACATGCTGCAGGATTATCTGCAGGATTGGGATTTCGAGGAACGTCGCGGCACTGCAATGCGTCATTAAAGAGCAATTACTTACGAGACTAATTCCTTATAAATAAGAAGCAGTCTAAATTGGGTCGCTTTTCAGAGATTTTTTAAAACTAGTACTGAAATAGGTGTGTCTACTGAATTGGGACACCGGAAAATGACAGTTAATTTACTTTCTGAACGTGAATTTTTGTTCTCATAGTTATCATAATAAAAAACTTATCCAAGAACTTATCCAAGAAATAATGTGAGATTAAACGAGTCATATAAAAAATACTAGAATTTCATATTTAAAATAGCTAATGTTAAAGAACCGACAGTAAAACCTCTACATGAACTAACTAATTTAGCAGATCAAATATTGATCAATATTCTCTACCAAGAGAAAAATCTACAACTATTTTCTATCCTATTCGTCTTCTTCGTGAGGGAGGCAGTCTTACTCAAAAACGCTTGCGTTTTTTTTTTTTTTTTGTTAACTCACTCGAGTAACTGAAGAGCGATGCGCGAGATCCAATCAAGCAAGTAATTGCATTACTCACTTGGCGAGGTTTTTTTTTACCGAGACGTCTAGTATGATATCGTGTGGAATAGGGTGATCCTTATTTTTCAAAATCATTATTTTTTTATACTTATCTCCTAGTTTTGTTCGAATACCAAAAAAATTATCTCAAAATTTAAGCACAATCGGTTAATACAATCCGTGCCCAAAGCCCAGGAAGTTCCCCATTGATGTAACATAGGCAACTTAATATTGTTTGGAGCACGGGTTAATATTAACCGATTTTTCCAGGAGATAATTTGTTTGAAATTCGAAAAAAAAATATTTTTTAAATAAAAAAACCACACTAGTGTGGAATATGATACCCAGAACGTCGAGACAGGATTCACGATCTGGTTTTATGCATCTTCTCAGGGCGCTGACTGCAGCAAGAGTGTTTGCCCCGTTTTGTGTTCCTCACACGGACAATACGGCGGGGGTGTCTGCCACTGTGAGGATGGTTGGAAGGGTGCCGAGTGCGATATACCCCTTGGGGATTGCCAAGTTCCAGATTGCAACCAACATGGCGAGTGCGTACGAGGCTCCTGCATCTGCAATCCTGGATGGAAGGGACCCTTCTGTACCGAACGTAAGTCACGATGTAATCTTCCATCCAATTCCAAAATTACTCTACTCTGCACTTTCCTTCTTTTATTATTTATATGCGAGTTCCCTTATAACTGGCTCAAATCAGACAAACGTATCAGAAGAGAATCAGTACGTGCGCCCTAAACTACGACCCAAGACAGATTTATGAATTTATTTGTAAACATCTTTGGTTATTTTTCTAGACTGATCAACAAAACGTTCAGCAATTATTATCTTTATTTGCGTGTAAGCGTCTTTAATATTTCTTAATTTACAATAGGATGTGTACACATAAAAAAAGGATTAATTGATGAAAGGGTTGTTAAACAGTGTGGGAAAATATCCAAAGATGTTGTTTTCTTAATCTACTGATCGAGCCATTTTTAGATATTTTCCAAAACTCATCAGAAAGCCTTACAGCATTTATTATCATTCTTCATGTGTCTTAATGATAATTATTATTTTTGGGAGATTTGTTGATCAGTGTAAAAAAATATCTGCAGGTGTTGTTTTTTGTATTTATGTAATTGAAGGAAAATATCCAAAGATGTTGTTTTGTTAATCTACTGATTCTGCTCGGAAACTTGATGAGCGGGGGGAAACAGGAAGTGACAGGGATTTTGATTAAGTAACCGGGAGTTTTCTGTCGAATCTACTAAGATGCAAATCAAAAGTCGTTTTATATATTTTATTACTCCAATTCCGCGTTGAAACAGGAAATTTGCTAAAAAGTCATTCGAAGTTGGGACAGGGGATTTCAGTAAAAAATTATGACTCACTTTGTAACAAGGTATGTCCGTTCAAAAGTAGAATTCTCCGTTGGGAACGAGAATAAATAAAAGTAATAAAAAAAAGCACGTAAAGAAGCATAATTATCTTGACTTGCAACAAGGAGTTTTCAACAAGAATTATAATTATGACTTGGAAGAGGAAATTTAAGAAAATAAATATGTTTACAATTAGGACAGACAATTTCCGTAAAGAATGATAATTTTGACTTTGGCACAGGAATTAAAAAAAAATAATTATAATTTTGACTTTTGGACAGGTAATTTTCGAAAACAATGACAGGGTACAGGGAATTTCCGCGAAAAATTATAATTTTTACTTTTGAATACGGAATTTTAGTAAAGAATTAGAATGTTCATTTTAGGGTCACTTTAGAAGAGGACATTTTTATGTAGGACATGGGGTTTCTGTAAAGAATTAACGGAAATTGAAACAAAGAATCCCTATTCTGAGTGAGAATTCATCACAATGAAAAAATTTTCTCGTCTAAATTTCGGAAATTACTATATTTCTGAATTATAATAGAAAATGTTGTAAATAAATATAAGTCTGATTCGGAATGTTCCAAATTCCTGTTTCAGGAATGTTGAATTATAATTTTGTCTTGGAACAGGTCACTTTTTACATGGAACAGGAAATTTTTGTAAAATAATTTTAATTATGATTGATGAAAACTTTCCTCTTCCAAATTTTAGAGAAAGGACATGTAGAAGAAGGGAAGTTTAAAAAGCCCTGTACATATTCAATTCTATCATTCTTTTCGAAAATTCTCTGTTCCGCATCAGAATTGTAATCCGTATGAACAGAAAATATCTGATGTTCCAGCTTAGAATTATAATTCTTATTGATAATCTTCAACTTGCAGTAAGATTTTTACACACAAATAAAATTATTAATTAATTGATGGAAGGTTAGTTGATCAGTTTATGAAAATATCAATAGATATTGTCTCCTTCTGAAATAATTTGGAACCCCTCGAGTAACAAAATCCATGAATAATGGGATTGTTCCGATCCATAATTTAAAAAGTCGATCCATTCATTGGAGACCCTCGCAATCAGTATTCGGTAGCAGTGAGTGGGTTTGGGAGGGGTTTCTTGTAGCCAAGTTTTGCTACAGTTATCATTAGAGTTACGTCAAGCGAACTGCGAGAGTCGAAAGTATTTGAGTAAGTAATTGGAGATTGCGATTTCAGCCGACTGTCCCGATCGCAGCTGCAGCGGACATGGCGCCTGCGTTGCAGGCAAATGCTACTGTAAGGCAGGTTGGCAGGGCGAAAGTTGCAGCCAGGTGGACCAACAAGTCTATCAGTGTTTACCAGGCTGTTCGGAACATGGTACCTACGACTTGGAATCGGCTGCCTGCATCTGCGAAAAGCACTGGACTGGAATCGATTGCTCACAACCGAGCTGCGGTCTCGAGTGCGGACCACATGGAACCTGCGAACAGGGTCGCTGCAAGTGAGTATTGAATCAGCTGCTTTCTTCATATTTCCTCTTCTGTCATCTGATCTCAATTGTCTTTGCCCACGTGCTCCACTAATTTCTTGCCCTTAAAAATGGAAATTATTTTCGCAGATGCAACGACGATTGGACGGGGACGAAGTGTGATCAGAAGCATTGCGACCCTCGTTGTGCTGAGCACGGTCAGTGTAAGAACGGAACCTGCGTTTGTAGCCAGGGTTGGAACGGGAAACACTGCACATTACGTGAGTATTAGTACTTTCGTTCGAACTTGGAATTACCATACAACGCACACTGAAACAAAACCCCTTCAGAAAAGTACTCTAAAAATAAATTACTCCGTTTCGTAGCTGGTTGTGAGAATTCGTGCAGCCGCCACGGCTTGTGTACTTTACTGAATGGCGAATACAGCTGCGAGTGTTCAACCGGTTGGGCTGGCAGGGACTGCAGCATTCTACTTGAAATGGAATGCAACGATGAAATTGATAACGACGAGGGTGAGTCTAACTGCTAGAATAAATCTTCTGTATTTGGAAAATTGTAAAAGTTTCTATAGTATAAGCTTTCCATAAGAGTCTACCCTTCTTGGCTTATTGTTATTTATTATTATATATTATATATTATATATATTATTATATTATATTATTATTATTATTATTATTCATCTTCTTTTTGAATGACGATCTCCCCAGATGGAATGATAGACTGTTCGGATAGCGAGTGCTGTTCTCATGAAGCGTGCGCGGATCACATAATGTGCCTTGCCAGCAATGATCCTGTCGAGGTTCTTCTTCGAAAGCAGCCTCCAAGTGTCACTGCATCCTTTTATCAAAGGGTCAAGTTCCTCATCGAGGAGAACAGCGTACAGAGTTATGTTCACACGGACGAGTATGGTGAAAGGTAGGTTCCGTTTAGGATTCGTTAAAGACAGACCCCGTGATTCATCTTATAAATTTCAGCTAATTTACATCCAACGCTTCATTCTAAATGAAAAATTACTCATTACTGTTTAATATTTTAAAGACATGAGGATTTTCAAACTCAATTATGAACGAAGCGTTTGGTGTTTCGAGATCGGAAAAGATTGAGAGACCAATTTCGGATTCGGTTTCGTTACTATTTTGGCATGACGCGTTTATTTTTTTTTCTTATGAATAAAAAGCATGCCTCGGACGGTTAATGCAAAGAAGTAAAAATTAAATAAGTTCGCGGATTGACCTTATAAATTATTAAAAACCGTCGCTCGTACTGGATCATGTCCTTTTGTACAATTATGAAATTGATGCATGGTTATACCACAGAGATTAATTGTCATAATTTAACCTGTGCCGAAATGCTCACAATGGGGGAATTATCTTCTATTTCATCCTCTCTATTTAATAAAGACCGCTGTCTGTTAAATACCTTTAGATCTGCTTCAAAGCTAATATGCTAGCTCTTGCACACAACTCGGGTTCTTTTTTGTGTCTTTCAACATTGATATTTTATTTTAAAGTAAAAACTCTTGAGACCTTCCTGGCGGAATAAGTCGGGAATCCTCCTTTGATAATCTGAACATCCGGTTGCTGCGTCCAATATCTTTCTTTGAAAAAAATTCCGACTTTGTGCTTCTTGTTCGTCAATTTATTCCCCTGTTGTGAGCGCGTATCGGTTGTCAAGGATATTCGCTTCGATCAATTCTAATATTAGGAACGGGCCACCCGAGATGCATCGGAACAGAGAACCGTGTTGTTGTCGGAGGCGAGCCCCCTCCCAATCCGTGGGTGGGGACATCGATTCCGTCACCTTCTTTGGACCATCCCTTTCCTCGTGTATCACCCTCTTCCTCCCTCAAATGCCAGGAGCACCGACGATCACCTCGGAAGTACTGCCGATCAAAGGGCCTTGTCGCTGCTTACTTCTACTTCTGTGTCCCGCGGCTATATAACCTGTAATGTAACGGCTACAAAGTTTGTGAGGGGTGCTCATTTGCCAAGTTCAAGGAAACTTCGAACGATCGTCGACGTTTAGTTGCGAGCTTCAATAAACCCAGGATACGTATTTCACACATCCCACTAGTTTTCTTTAAAGTCTAGCTTTCAGGATGACCCAAAAATCAATCCGCCTCTAATTAATTTAATAGCATCTGCAGAATGTTTAATTGTAGTTGTACTGATTAAATCTAAAGTATGGTTTATTTATAATGAATTCCAATCACAAAAGATGTAATTTAACGGATGGCTTTCAGCTTGATAGCTTTACAAAAATCTTGGCTATTAGTTTTCAATTAGCCCAAGGTCTGGAATCAGCACCGTCATAGAAACTTTTCATTTTAAAGTGACGTGGCTCATTTTTCGAGTGATGCGAGGTGCACGATACATATTTCGTGGTGCGACTGGTATTCGAGGGATTCGTGTACGTTGTCTAGTGTTGTTCCTCTTGTGTGTAAACCCTACCAAACTACCCTAATCACCCGAGCCCGAGTGCGGCTTCGTTGAGCCAATATTCAAAATTCACGAATGTCAACCTTATAGTGTCGTTGCGCGAAAAAACTATTACTGTTCTTTGCTTTTACGTATACTATTTTGTCTTTTTGATTTGATTTTTTAATTTTCCGTGTGAAATATTCGAAATCGTACGTTAGTTAAGCAAATACATAGAAGAGATATTCATGGTAAATCTTTAATATGAAAGTAGACGTCGGATCGAGACGTCACTCAAAAATTTCGGGGGGGAAGGAAGACATTTCATTCAGCATATAAAAGACGTCTCAATCCGAAGACCAAATAGTTCCATCAGTATGGTAGACACAAGTTTGAAATTCATTGATAAACTGCTTCAGGGAGCCTCATGGAAAAAATTACACTGCTTTTTTCGTTGTTTTCACCAAAGGCAAATGCCGTGTGTCAGCACTGAGGTTCCAAAAAAGTGTGAAAGCGTTCAAGGCTAATCCAAAAGGATTTGATTTTTAAATGAAGTTTTATCACAGAAAATGGGACAAATTAGACCTAGCGAAGGATATTTTTTACGATACAATAAAAGACGATAGGAAAATTGATTCCTGAGGAGGTCGACAGGAATCAGAGTCGCAAACTGCTGTCACGTGTATCTCACTATATGTATGTTACGTAGTTTCCAACTTGTGTCCGTCATATGTTTACCACTCTATGTTGAATGAGTCTGTGAGTATCTGAGTTCATGTGCGTGGCTGGGACAGTCGCGTGTCCAATGGGTGCGCTTGATTAGTGTGTGTCTACGTCTATTGTTTCTGTAATGGCAGTACGCAGCATTGCAAGGAACGCTCATCTTAACGTTTCCGACGAAAGATACTTTTTTCCGTCCGTTGAAGCTCTATCGTTTCCACTAAGCGATAAAGAATCCCGTAAAAGAAAAAGGCTCCTGACCCGCGCTCTAAATGCAAATCACCCCGTGGAAAGTATTCCCCATTTGCAAAATGCCGTTTAAGTTTCATTTTTCTCTTTGAAAAAATAAGAGGAAAATGAATGAGGGGAAACCCTTGTAGTTTACGGGTTCTTGCCACCCATCTTTACATAAAAGAGAATAGATTCTCCACGATTTTCAATAAAAGGGCGAATTTCTTAGGGGTGCAATTGCGAGATGGGCGAACTTGCGATGTTGCGTATTGCCCGCAAAACGTGGGTTCTGTGACCGTGTGGTAACGCCCTTTTCTTCTCGTTGGTTTTTCCCACACGTAGTGCGTTCTGGAGTTCCTTTACACCGCGGTAAGTTGCAGCTCAGCTCTCGCTAAATCGTTCATGTCCAACCATCTATGCTCGTCGCTCGTTCCATTATATCATCTTACATGTCTTTTTTTTCATATGAGCTTCTCAACTTATTAGCCTGTTTCGCCTTTTTTTTCTTCCTTATGTTCCTGTGATACGTACATATTAATATACGTTCACAACTAACACATTTTTTATCAGTTCAGTCTCAATTTTTTTTTTTTGCGTTGCCATGTTTACATCGTCTCCGCTTCTTTCTCGTACACTCCTTTGTTATTATACTTGTTACACAGTTTATTGCTTCTCATACCTTTCCCAGTGTTGTGCGCTCCACTTGCGTCGAATCGTACCCCGTCTTTGTTTTGACAATGTTTTCCTTTCGCAGCGTCCCCTTTCTGATTTCGTAATTGGACCATTCCTATATTTTCGAATGAGTCTTTATTAAAAAGAAAAACAGTTCAAAGCAAAAAGGGCGCTCTGCGGTTTATGAATAAAGCTGATATATGCAACTTGAAATGTAACAATTGCCTGCGGGTGCGAGAAGAGTTCTAAGTTATCCGAAAAGTTGTCCAAACCTAAAATTAACCAGCTGGGTAACTTTCAAATATCAAAACTTGAGTCGTGGCAAATATTCGAATGGGTCGTGATTTGACTAGTAAATGGTATGGTAATGCAGAATAGCGCAAAAACTTGGCACAATCTCCAAATTTACTTCCAGAATTTCTTTACATATTTTTTATATTCGAGTAATAAATATATTCACTTTCACGCTCCCAGCTTTCAGGTACACATTTATTCATCAGAAAAACCAAAAATAAACTTTCTTTGTACTGATACTGACCTTTATTCTATATAATAAATAAATGTAGCTTCACTCGTCCAGTTACGTTTAGCCTTGGTTATTCATCAGGGAAACTGAAAAAAATATTTACAATACAGTGATCAGTGTACACTGTATTGTGAATATGTATCTCAATCCTGGAGTTTCCGGAACGTTGAGCGGTCACAGGAATAACTTCTATTTCACATTTTCTAAGTGTGCAATGCATTCACTCGCGTCACGTAGTCGCGTCGTTGTTCTCTGCTCGTGCCCGCAGCAGTGCCGTAACTATTAGTTTTCCCACCTGTCACGCGCGTTCGATCGTTCATACTTCGTGACAAAGTTTTCGTGTGGGAAGTTTCTGCCCCCATTGTCGTCGGATGTACGCCTCGACGTAGGGATGGAGCCGGTACTGTCCTCGACCACCACGTACCATACATTACGTACTGAAAACCGTACAAACCTGTCTATTCTATGTTATCTGTGGTATGTCGTCAGATTGTTGTTTTTGTTATGTCTTGTCTACTTCTTGTCCTCTAGTGCGTCAGCCCTGTATTAGTACATATGCTACCGTATTTTATTACCTGGTCTTGTGTTGTTTATGTTATTGCCAGGCTTGCACTTTGCGTACCTTGTCGAACTATCTACTATAGTGAACGTCCTTAGCATCCATACACACTAGTTTGCCCATCCCTGTATCATCTTCAAAATGGTCCACTTTGGCCCATATCTAAAGCATATGAAGCATTCCCCATGTTTACGGCCTGGACTACTCCCCATACGCTAGACACGCATGAGAGGAATGTAGCCAGCGCAGTAGCTCAGGAACACTTTATAGTAATGATAACATTTATTTTGGTACTTTGATGGGCAGCCTAATACACACGACTAAATCATCAAAACACTTGATTATTTTTGTCTCTTTTTTTCGTAACTACAAAAAATGTGTACACAGTGATATGC
>JAAAKG020138109.1:0-35204 GCA_010014905.2 Druon quercuslanigerum
AATCCGGGTGATTTAAGGAAAGCGAAAGTTAGCTCACACGACATTGACTGATCCTCCACATTTCTGTGGAAGATGCCTTTGAATAGAGACTGTGATAATAGTATTGTGCCTGAAGGACATTTTAACTTGTTCCTGTCGGAGAAAGGGTGGTACCAGAATTCCGTCTGTACAGATAGGGACATTATTTCTTACCACGTTGAATTCCAGTGGGGCCCCTGGAACTAAAATTTCGAGCATGCCTAAGGTCTTTACTTCGTGCTCGGTTATTACATACATTGTAGTAAGTTTGTTTACGGAATCACGATTTCTTCTTGTAACGCTTGAAGTTGTATCATATTGATATTGATATTAAAATTTTCTAGATACTTTTCTATCCATTGAATCACGTCGTTCAAACTTTCCACAAGGCTATCCTGAGCTACCAGAACTGGGTTTTGATTCTCGACTAATTCCGGTAATTTTAGTTCGAAGTTGGGGTTACTTAGGGTTGTCTCAGTATACTGCTGTGATTGCTTAGCAGACTGCTAAATTACGTGTGATAGCACGCTCGTTCCGTTCGCGTACTTTTCTGTCGGCACGATGCTTTTTCTTATGTGCTCTTTGGCGGGAAGGGGAGTAGTTAGGCATGGGATGCTTCATTATGAGCACATTCTAGCACATAAAATTGCATGCATAAAAACACACGCTATCAATTTTCTATCCGTTTGCCATCCTAATAGTTCGACATAAATGTCACAAGAAAATGAAATTCTGACATCAATTGCCTCAAGTGGAATTCCCGTGAAATACTTGACCCTGCGTTTTCAAATGGGTGAGTAAAGGGCAATGATTATTTTTCAACCACGACGCTCAGAAAAAACAGGAGCTTTTGAAAAAACGATGAACGCTCTAAACCCAATTAATCCAGACATGAAACAAAGCAAAAGATAAAAACAGCCCATGCCTTGATTCGTTCCAGAAAAGTTAAACTTGTAACTATCCATATGGAATGGATACAATTTGTAATTTTTTTACTTAAACAAAAACCAAGAGCTAACAAAAGCTCATGTCTTAATCCAACCTTAGGGAAATCAAAATTAGATTGAAAATGTCAAAAATGAAATTTAAATTCTAATTGCTATTTAAACAAAAGTCAAGAGCTACCGAAGCTCATGTTTTTATACAACGTACGCAAAAGAATTAGACTTTAATTTTTGAAGAGAGAATAAAACGAAGAGCTAAAAGCAGCTCATGTTTAAATTTAAAGATAACAAAAATAGATAAAAATTAAATTATGGTGAGTTTAATTTGAGAGGACATGGTTGAACACAAGAATGTTAATCCGCACACAGATTGTAAGTTAAAATTTTCCGAATTTTAATTTAATTTTTAGAGATTCAGCCAGCAAAAATTATGGCTTACTAACATTTTCACTATTGAAAATTGTAACGAATTAAATTCCGCACTTTTCACTATGTTTGAAAATTTTCTTGTGAATTTCAGACAAGCTTTTTCATCATGTTACAGGTCCAGCAGATGAAGCATTGATTTTTTTGTATGTAAAGTTTGGAGTAAACGGTACCGTGACAGGGATGAAACAGGGGTGAAATTCTATCCCAACGCTGCCGCCATCAGCTTGTTACGTACGAGATACTAATTTTTAATATTTAGAACCTGTGAAAGAAACTATCATACAGTTTCGGAGGTTCAGGCTGCCAAATTAAGGTTAGGTTAAGTTTGCGGGATCGTGATTTCCATCTTATTAATTCAAGATGTTTCCTTGTTCTGCTGCCCCGTTACCGTTGAATCTCATGATGAAAAAGGGTTTTCTTTTGAATAAGTAATTCACTGACTATTTTTATTCCTTAATTTATTCAAATTAAAACAAAACAAGGCGCACAGAGATGGTACAAGGATTAATTTTCTTGCTTTTTTGGGATAGGAGGTACTGTTTCAGGTTAACACTTTTAGATTAATTCCTTAATTTATTCAAATTAAAACAAAATAAGACGCAAAGAGATGGTACAAGGTGTACTGAGCTAAGCTTATTTGCATAACCGACAGATCCTTCACGGAAGGATACGATCTTCGTATGGCTGTCTGGGTACGTCAATTAAATTGTTAAATTAGGTCCGATGATGCCGTCATTCGATGCTGTCCCGGTTCCTCCGAATTCGTTAGAAACGTGGTTCCGTGGATGCCGTTTGAGAGGTCACGCCCATTGATATCTAATCAAAATAAAGGGCTGGGTCGGTGGTATCGTTTGAAAACGTTGTTACTGGCCAAAGACTTACCTTAATTCTTAATTACGTGCTGCCCAGCGCAGTTACGCGTAGAGTGCAGACCTTCAAGAGAAACTGTTTTTTCGGATTCCTTAGTACTTCTAGTCGATACCAGAAGTAGTAGAGAACTGCCTTGAGAACTTTGAGTGTGACCGACTCGAAGGTACGAAAGCATAGGTGAACTAGGGTCTTTTGCAAGCATTGCTAATTTTGATTGGCTGGTTGTTGTTAAAAAGACAATTTCCAAAGGAACTATGGAAGGAAGTTATAATGTGAATCGGTGACTTCTAAGAAAAATGCTGACTGTCATAACGTGACTTAGAGACACCTTTGATTCCTGTAATTGAACATTTTTAAATTATAATTTGAATTTTATTGACTATTGATTATTACTTGTTTATAATTTAGTTTATTTAGAACAGTAGTTTGTAACTGTTTATTATCTTCAGTTAATAATTTTGAAAATTTTTCTTCATGTAAAATATACCGTTTCTCGCAGATGTTTTTGATGGCCAGCTGTTTGATTAGTGAGATCTGCCTGACCACCTGGCAGCTCACTATCACCACCGACCAACATGCTGTGGCCCCCAGCGGCGGCTCCAGGGGCGCCCCGAGGATCCTCGGGAATCGACAAGCGTTTAAAAATCTTTAAAATACTCGACATTATTGTTTATTGGGTTTGGTGATCTTCTTAGTCCCTCTCCTCTTCGTTATCTGCCTTTCTGGCATGGGAAACCCTGTTAGCAGCAGTGCTACCGTCAATAAATCCGTCAAAATCATGAGAGCAAAGCTCAAGCCCTACCGTGAAACCAACGCGAGAACACCTTCGTAGGGTTATTATAAAACTTTTACTCGGGTAAGCGCGTTTTTACATCACATCACTGAAATGAGGATGTTATAAGTTAATTTAATATGATGCTTGAAACCTTCTGCGATGATGTTGTAGGTATACAATTACGAGCATGGTGTAGTTTCAAGTTGGTCTATTACCGCTGGCACACAGTGGCCGCGAGCGTTGGAGTTGCCAACAATCACCTCTGGATGCTTTCCTAGAGCTACCGTCTGTCACTCTACAGGTTTTTAGTTGCTTACTTCCAGATGGTTTAGAAAGTTTCTTACAGTGCGACAGGAGTTTAATAAAACCGCCTTCTGAGCTGCTGCCAATACCCTACGCACTCCTACATGTTCAATATCTTCATTGCATCTTTCGTGCACATTGCCTCTAGCCGAAATCACAACAGGATGAATAGATGCATGATTCACTTGCCTCTATATGGTCTTTACGTCATGCGTTAACTCATTATGCTTATGGATCTTGGTTGTATAGGTTGTCTGCAAATTTCAGTTAAGTGGTCAAGCAATGTCGATGATCCAGACTCTACCACCTTTTTTTCTCGCATCAGGATATCATTTCGATTGGCTCGGAAATAATAATCCGTCTCGATAGCAACATCCCAATATAAGGTGTAATCTTCGTTTTCTTAAACGGTCATTGAACGAATCCTTTCGTTTCTGGATACAGGACACTTTCCTCAGACAAGTGATGAATGTCTCACTATCCACTTCATGTTGATCTAACTTTATGGGGTGCTCGCCGTGGATGGATTGCATTTCTAATTCCCCTATGACTTCTGTTAAAATAGTCTTGTAACTTATTCAGTTAAATATTAATTATTTTTATTATACCATTAAGCCATTTCCCTTGCTGAGTAAGCGTTACTCACTTTGTGTGGAAGAGAGTAATATGAGGAAGGTGGTATAGATTTTTTATATTGATCTAGAATTATGGTGTTATTATTTAATTAACATTATTGTTCCGCAAACCTGCTCCGACCTAGTATGCAGATTAATGTCTCTAGCAATCACCCCAAGTGAAGTGCCTCACAAAGTGGTCATGTGAGGTCCCCTGCTCGGGTCCATTAGTATTTTTAAGGTCTTTTGTTTTAGGCGTCATTCACTCTACTGTAACTCGTTTCATTAAATGTTTGTCGCTATACTTTTCTATCATGGCTTACTTCTCTTGCTTCCTTCACGTCCATGCATTTTTCATGTAAGCTCGAGTGTTTCTGTGGCCTCTTATGTCTCTTCAAGTAGGACACCAAACTGAAGTGCAATGACTCACCGCTAGCGCGCCGGTTTTACCTAACTTCTCTATGTGTGGATATCTCAAATTTCCGTTCTAACCCTAATGAGGTTAATCTGCAAAATTAATTATAGGTGGCAGCACCGAGCCGAGTACTAGACCCGCTGTCGATTTTAAACGATTTTCAATATGGAGCTTAATATGAGGTTTCCTATAATTGAATATATGAGGGTAAATAAACTTTAAACGTATGGGTAATCACAGGCTTGTCTATAACCGTTTCCTTAATTTCTCTATAAACTCATCTTCCACAAACGAAAAATAATGCTTTCTGATCCATTCTACAATTGGAAGATCACCAGATCCTGTAAAATTAGCATTGTATGTTTTGACGTGTATCAAATATATTAATTATCTTTAATATAATTATATCTTTAAATATCTTTAATATTTAAAAAGAAAGTTAACCATATTGCCTTGAAACAGATAATAATCTGATACAAATGAATGACATTTTTATCTATCAGTCAGTAAACAAATTTTAATACAAATCGATCTTTAGACAATTTTTTAAAGTACTGAAACCTATGAAATTATTCAACGTTAGTTATGATTTGAAAAATTTATTCATAACATAATAAAAAATTAAATTGTACCCTTAATGTATTTGTTCGTTCAATCTCGAATGCCAGGATCGTCCAGTTTCTCTAGAGGGATGTTTGCTTTTATGAACGCAGAAACAATCGATAAAATACATTTTTCTTTATCGGGTTTGTTCTTGTTTGATTGCTTGAATGAGTCTTGGATGGATATTTGTTTCCTTTTCTTTTCATTTACCATTTCAGATGCGGTGCCACACTAAATTTAGATTAAATCACAAAAATATAAATGAGTGTCATGGAACATAAAAGCTATTAACCTCGAAACAGTAATATAAGATTGGTACATACCTTCGATGTTTATTTTGAAACCAATATATTAAGTTATACTTCACACTACAAAAGCAGGGAAATCCCTCACGGTAAAACGATTTCGTGGATAAGAATAAAAAGAAAATTCAGATGTCTAACACCAATCTTTTCAATCATAAAAGACTTTTCCGCTAAAAGAAATTGTGTGACGTAACTATTGGCGTTCATTGCGGTCTGATTTCGAATTCTAAAGTAACAGTCCGATTTCGAATTCCGTAGTAACAGGACAGTGGTGATTTCAGCAGACAGATTTCACAGGAAATTAATAATGCAATAATAGTAACATCTTGTCACTTCTAAGGTTTTAATGGTTTATACTATTTTAAAATACGTCAAAAATAATATTTATTATGGAAAATAGAAATAGAAGTCATAAAAACATTTTTTTGTTATTTGTATTGTAATATTGTATCTACAACATAATCGCAAAAGATTTTGAACTTCGTATTAAATTAACTTATAACATTTTCATCTCATCAGTCACTTGACTTAGTCCGTGGCTATGTTGAAAAACCGGGTTCACCGGGGTAAACGTTTTGAAAATAAATAAATAATGGAATTACAATTAAAAAATGAGAGCGTACTTCTTCATCTTACAGATAATTATTTTTTATATTTAATATAATTAATGTGAATAGAAAAAATTTGTTTATGATGATCTGAAACACTTTTTTATACAATTCAAAATCGAAAAATTCCACCGTTTTCATTTTCAGTGTGGGTTGCAGACTTGAATTAACATTGATTATAAATTTTTTCAGATATGCGCATAAAATATAATGATAAAAGTGAAACATTCACAGAAGACCAGTTGAGCAGTAAAGAGCCTTTTGGACAATTCAAAGAATGGTTTGAAGTGGCTTGCAACACATCATCGATTTTAGAACCAAACGCTATGCTCTTAGGAACTGCAACAAAGTTTGTAATAAGATAGAATTTACATAATGTTTTGTTTTAGTGATTTTAATTACCCTGCGTTATATAAGTTTTAATATTTCTTAGTTATAAAGAAAACTAAAATCACGAGTATAGTAAGTTTTTGGCAATACTGTGGTCTAAGGAAAAGACTTTGTGTATCCTCCCACTCCATTTTATCATATAAATTGAGCTACGGCGGACTCCAGCTAACTTGATTCTGCGGGAACCTTTACGCTTTCCAGCTATACATATTTAATCATACGGGATCTAAATTTCTTTTTTTTGTCGTTTCAATCTGTTCTCTAATGGAATTTTTTGTCTACCATCCGAAAATCAAAAATCCGCAATAGACCTAATCAGAGCGATATTTAGTTCTTAAAAAAATGTTTACAAAGCGTCATTTTGAAAATGTGGTCTAATTTCCTTCCCCGGCTTTAAATAAATTCAGTCTGAATAGTCTGTTTCTAGAGAAAAAGTGCATTTTGGTACAAATGCACCATCTTTATCATGAAATATTTGTAAAGCTATAAAATAATATATTGTGCAACACGTGAGGAAAGTAGGCGGTAGGTTGTAACCAATTCGGAGACGTTTTGCTGGCGAGCCGGAAATGAGCCTGAGATGAGAACTATATTTTCTGTAATAAGTTCATGGAATCTTCGATTTGAGAAATAGTAAAAACAAGAAAATAAAAAAAAATGGTTTGACTTTTTGGAAAGACAACTTTTCTCCTAAAAGTATGAATTGTTTAATTTCATATTTTAAACACATAATCTAAAGGCCTAAATACAAACTCAAACAGAGCATTTTTTTTTGCAAAAAATGGTCTTGTTATTACTTTTGTTTCAATCCATCGAAAGCATCATGCATTTTATACGCCTGGAAGGAGCAAACAACCACCGCGATTGTACCAATGGTGAGTTAAATATAGGCGAGGCCCGTTTCTGAATTGCACAGAGGGATGTCAGCGTTATCCAAAAATTTTCATCCAGACATTTAGGCTTGAGAGAAACCTGGATGTTGATGTTTCTCTGGGTCATAAAGCATCGCCTTTCCTCTATTGGATGCCTGCCCGTGGTTTATCTTAGTGTCGCCTCTCTTTCTCTCTTGTCGGCTTATTCTGGCTGTAGTAGAGTAGTCGGTCCGCTTACATAGCTCTTTTTTTAGAGTACTCCAGCATGGTTTCGCAGACGTAGATGCGAAAAGTGCGATAGCTCTTGGTGTTTCTCGCACCATAGATCATGCAGTCATGCCATGCAACCTTCTCGTTCAGGGGCCACACTCGCATCTTAGCATCCTAGCCAGTCGTGATTTTGTTGCTCCATCCACTTAAAAGTCCCAAGATTCTGCCGATCCATCGCTTTGACTCTCTTAATGGGCTTCCCCAGCTCTCTAGGGTCGGAATTTTTGGCGGACCCATGGTCGGGAGCCCTGAGCGTTCGATTGCTTTGAACCTGACTTGCTATGTTTAGAATTAGCATTGTTCTTCCCACGAGAAGACAGGGGTTCATCCATCCTTGCAATCAAGGATAAAACTGCGTACTCCGAGAGATTTCCCGGTATCCCAGAGTCACCGTTTCTTTCTTTCGGCACGGTTTTCACACCTCCGCTTGGGGGTTAATTTGTGATTATTAAACACAACACGGTGTTTAGGAAATTACAATTATGCGCGAATAAAAAAGGAACAAACAAAAAACTCCTCGGCAAGTACTTTTAACTCCCACTCACCGACGATATTTTGTGTTTTTGGTTGTGTTTAACGTCGGTACCGCCGGACTGAACAAAATCGAAGGGCAGTCGAACAAATACAATCACGACGAACCAGACTAATTCGTTCGCGATGTTTTCGAGAAAAGCAAAATAAGTGAATAATTATCGTCTGGTTTTGTTTTAGAGGTAGCCTTGGAATTGAACGGTGGAATAAGCATTGCTTCGACCGATGTACTCTGCGGTACTGCTTCCAAAAATTTGATGACCAATCACTTTCAGCTCCGCTTACTCATTTCGAGCCGATGAACCAGCTTACTTGGGTTTTTATTGTAAATCAAATTTTACCCTGATTCTTTTATTTTTTTTAAACCCTATCGTCATCAGTTTAATAAGTAAGTATCTCTAAAAAAGATCTTAAAGAATCCAGTTCTGCTTCCAAAATTCATGCTCAAGGGTATCACGTATGTCTTGCTTCAAAAACCAGATGCTTAAAATTCATCTGTATTTCGACATATTTCGGTATCTTCTATGATAGCGACGAGAATGAGATCCTCACAAAAGAGCAAAAAGGATGTTTTGAGAACGCGCTGGACAGTAAATAGCTAGTCACCATAGACGCTATATAACAATGATGCAAGCATGTGAACATCAAGGAAACAAAGAATCAAATGGCATACGTTTACTATAAACAAGCTTTGCCTTCCGTGACTTATAACTATTTTCTCGAGGTCTTAAAATTCTACAATATCTGCTAACGCAGCATCGACTCTTTACATCGTGTGATTACGCTTTGGCCTGCAAGGATGAAGTATTTTCATCATGGCCAACAAACCTCATTCGTTCAGAATAGATGATAATGAGGATGACCTATATGCTAGTATAAACCAGAAACTACAGCAATAGATCCATGGGTAATGTCTGAGGGCGAGTCATATTATTATATAGGTGTGATGAGGCAAAGGGTAGTTCGGAAAAGCTTAATGACTACCTTCACTATAAGACTCCGATCGGTTCTTAAGAGTTCTCTCAACTCGGCAAATAAAATCAGGACAATAAACGCCTATGTGATCTCTGTCCTCATGTACTCTTTTTTTAGCAATCAAATCACCGAATATCGGATTTGAAATGATAAATGGAATCACCTGCGATGAAATTACCAAGCATCGAATGCACCACAGTTATTCGGTGATTGAAAGCGTAGTTCTACCACGACGTAGAGTTGGTAGAGGCACTGTAGATGTGAAGTAACTGAGTGAGTCATAAATTATGCAGTTTTGAATTAACTTTAAAAGCAAGCGAGATGCTGTGCTTTAGAACACCATCTGTGAAGCATATCTTGACTACAAGCCCTTGAGTTAATTCTCATATGAGACCTTGAATCATTCCAGAAACCATAGCCACGTCCGGCGGAACGTAGGTTATCTGCCTTTTTTGCTCCTTAAGAAGCGTGAATGTGAAGGAATTAGAGTAAGCGGGACACTCGCATGTGGAAAACCGTAATTTGTTTTCAACATGCGAGTTTCTTGCTTACTCTAACTTCTTTAAATTCACGCTTCTTAAGTAGCGAGAAAGATAGATAACCTACGTTCCGCCGGGCATGACGCTTTTTAAAGAGAAAGCTATGCACGGTGAGCACCTAAAACGTTAGAAACACATAAAGTTGATAGAGACATCTAATATTAATATCTTAATATTCATAATAGAGATTCAGGATAGGGTTTCCGGTATCAGGCACTATCGTAACCATATGTTAAATTAAGATGTGCTTGACAGATGCTGATTGTATGGAGATACTAATGAATCAATCGAGTATATTAATTATGGTTGTCGCGTTATGTATCAGAGACAGTACACACACACACATACGTAATGATGTAGCCCCCTTTATAAAACAAAGACTACATCTTATATTTGGATGTAGCTATCCAGACGAATCATTATATCTAAGTCAATGGACCCGAAATAGTATTGCATAAGAAAAAAACTTGGAAGAGCCTACATTATCGACACTGCTTGTCCACTTAACCGGATCTCATAGCCAATTAAGCAACTAAGATTTATATGTATTGCGAGCTAAGGCATGAAATAAAGAAAATATTTAGGAATATGAAACTTGCATCCATTCATCCTGTTTAGCTTTCGGCTACAGTATTTTTGATCGCAGTGTATGAACAACAGTGGTCAACGACGAACTTCAAACGACATCGAAAACCTAATTTTGTAAGTATTACAACATCGGCGCAGGAGATTTTAAACAGCGTATTCAATTGAGAACATCTTTATCTCATGTGGCACTTGACTTGGAAAAAGTAGAATAAAAGCTACGGGCGTAAATTTTAAAACGACTTTCTCACATCTATAAAACTATTCAAATGTATAACAATTTAGAGCACTTAAATTCCTTGATTCAAACTGTATATCCAGTGTTATAGGGAGGAATGCAGATGACATGGTAGAAGGAAGGATATTTACTCGCAACTGTATGCGCATGCAAAGTTATAAGTCAATTAGATATGTAAATGTGTCTTAAATAACAATAAAACCATCGGAGAAGAAGGGGGTTTAAAAAATTTGAACTCCTTTTCATGGATACCCATATTGTTGGGGTTTTCTAAGAGTATGAAAATTCCGAAGGGTGGGACCTGGGGGCAGAAAGAGCGGAAAGGAATGGTTAACTCAAATTTGATAGAATGTTGTATAACCATACGAAATACGTATGTATACAAAGTTTTAAGTCGATTTAATGTATCAAAGGAAAGCTTCTAAAATATAATCATCAACTTTTAGCTTATGTTTTAGATTCACGCCATGACTCTTTTCTATCAACATCTATAGCAGCGGTGCTGCATTACAGAGCATGAAAGTCGAAACAAGTCGAGAAAGTTTGCACGTGAACATACGTATTTGTTTACAGTGATTACATTTTTAACGTGATTTTTGCAATGGATCGCACTTTTACCCAACAATTAAAAAATGTTCCACCTCTGAATGTGGCTATGGTTACTGAAAGTGTAACTTGAGTGCCGTCCTCTTGCGTAATCATACATTTTCTCCACCCTGTGAGTCATATCTCTTGTGCTCACCTGATATTGTTTTATGTCCTTCCTATGTCAGTTGCCGATTTAATTACTTTTAATAAAGTATTTTCCCCTTTTCCGAAAAAATATTTAATCGCATCCTATTTTGCCACGTCGAAGTCCTCTGTAAGGTCTATAATCAAACAAAAATGTTTTTACTAATTACCGCATCGTCGGCCCGTTCAAGTATTACGTAACACGCCTAGGGGAGGTGGGGTCTGCTGTGACGTGACGCCTATGGGGCCATTCACAAAATACTTTATATATTTTTCAGGAACTCCCGACCCCCTCCCCCCTTCCGTGATACTTTTTCCATTGGTCTTAACATGGGAAATGATACTTCGGTAGACCACCCTCTTTCTAAACCTATCACGTATTTTGTGACTGACCTCTATGTTAAAGTTACATACACTTAGTATGGACAAGGTATTACGTAGGGGGAAGGGGGGATAAAAAATGTCAGGGAAAATCATTAGGAAATTCTTGAAAGGCCCCTCTAGGGCAATTAAACAATTGGGGTGTATTTTTCGTTCACCATTGCGACGCCCTTAAATGGCGGTTATCACCCGACTCTTCCCTTATGTTTTTAATTTTTGCTTTATATTACTCTAAATATTTTCATACCGTTAGGGATGGATTTCCGTCGGTAAGACCAGTACTACTTAAAGGATACAGCTCAAAGGGATTCAAATTCTATACTAATTACGAGAGCCGGAAAGGTCGCGAGCTGGTAAGTTTAATATCCTAAAATCGTTTGACTTAACTTATATATTTTTTAACACTTAATATATACCTATTTTTAGGACGAAAATCCGAACGCAGCTTTAACATTCTTTTGGGAATCTTTGAGACGCACGGTAACGATTTTTTTCAAAATACATTTAAAAACTATATAACAACTTAGCAACCGGAAATACTCTACGAAGGAAATATTCTGATTAACCTTTAGAATTCTTTAGTTTAATAATAAAAATTGTTATATTTAGGTAAAATGTTTATCCCAAAACAAGAAAACCGCTCTAAACAATTCCGTACACTTAAAGCTTATCACTTGCACTTCCTCAGCACTCACAATTGTGTATGCATAAGATGTACAAATTAAAATTAAGTCGATACATTTTAACGTTACCTTGTAGTTGTAATCGTAGTTCTATTTATACCAATTAGGAAGAGCAGAGTTTCGTAGAGGTAACTTTCTATTGCACGAGTACTCACAACTCAGTATTTTGCCAACATTACCGCACTGAGTTATGACGACGAAATGCTTCTAACCAAAAATGGGAGAGTACGTTTAAATTCTAACCCTTTTTTCATCATTACACCCCAGTAAAGTAATTCAGTAGCACAGAACTAGTTTTCCCAATCGTTTTGAGATTCGATTTTAAAAACTAATTCTTTATTTTCTAACTAACCGTTTTTAACCATTTTCCTTTGGCCTCGTTAAAAATATATACAAATATATTTATCAGACGGGTGCATTGGGTCGGATCGAATGTGATATTTTCGATCCGATCTGCGTTCATTTTCGGATCGGTTAATTCGATTCGATTGACCAACTGATCGAATTTCGAAAAACCGACATTCGATCCGCGCTACGATCGGATCGAATTTTTCAATTCGATCAGCCCGTCGTTGGAAAATTCTATACTGAGTATGCCTTATATTGAATCGTTTATTGCTTGTTTAGTTTTTTTTAAATATATTTTTTTCCAATTAGGTTATCATTGACTATAAATAAACAGAAACTAGTCATTAGTTTCCATAAATAAATTAATATAAATATTTATTGTAAAAACATTTTCCTCTACCAGGAAATATTTATTAAAGTTTAAGGTGCACTTCTTTTAAACAAGAAATCAAATTTTTTAATTAAAAAAACTTTTATTTTATCCGATCGTCAATAATTTCAATTAAGAAAATATTTCTTAGAATTAAAGTTATATTCAATCAGGTCACCTGATTGATTTTTAAATCTAAATCTCTAATTTTATTCTGTTAAAGACATCGTCCATTCGCTCAAATGATATATTACAGTTTGAAGTAATTATTTATTATTTATCAATAGTCTATTATTTTTCATACAATCAAATGATTTCTTTGGATTAAAGAAATACATGATTGGACAACTTAACAACATAAAAACTTCATGAGTTTTTCCGAAAAGCCCAAAATTCAAATTGTTTGGATTTGGAAGCACAAAAAAATTTTGAGATCATTTTTTTATGAAATTGGAAAATTCCTTGTACGGCTATCCATAGTATTCAAAAGCACGAAAAACTTATATAACTGACATTTTTCGATAAAATCAAAATTATAAGACTTGTAGCATTTGCAATATCTCAAAAAAAAAAAAAAAAATGAAAATGGACATTTTAAGCCAAACAAGGCACGGTACGAAAAAAAGACTTGAGCCGGAAAATGTTTCTTTTGGAAAGCCTTACAATGCTTTCATAACAACTTTTAAAATTTTTTCGAAAAGTCGAAAGTTCAAATTTGGATAGCACAAAAATAATGAAAAATCAAAAAATCCATTTTGTATTGATCACTTTTGTATAGGACATGCAGTTTATGTTTTATTCGAAGAAAGAATTGAAAATAAAAAAAATCATTTTTAGAAAAACCTCCAATAGAGGGCCAGTATCATTCAAATTTGTTATAATAAATTTTTCCATAGGACGCGCAGTTTTGGCTTTAATCGTAAAAAATAACATTAAAAATAAGAGTTAAATTGTTTGAAATACGACATACGATACGCAAAAAAATCAGTAGACATAAATTGTTTTACCAAAAAGGATCTACAAATTTACCATCAATAATTTTTGTATAGGGCGTGCAGTTTTTTTATTTGTAAAATTAAGATGAAAAACAAGAAAGTTGAATTTTTGGGGAAAAACACAAAGGACGAAAAAGACGATAAGAAAAAAGTTCTGTACCAAAAAAAATATCTACAATTTCGTCATAAATTCCTGTTATGGAAATTCAATGTAGCTGAAAATAAAATTTAATATAAAATAAGATACAAGTATTAAAGTATTAAGCAAAAACAAAATTTGTACCTTATTTTGAAATATGTGAATAAGCCACCCTAGGCCAAGGTATAGAAATAAATAATTTAAATAACAAGATGATGTAGAAAAGTTTATATTTTGGTCAAAATCGAGTGCAAAGCACGAGATACGTGATGAGAATGTGTTCGCTAAAACTGAAGGAGTTTTAACCAAAAAAAATCGCAATCACCAAATTACAGGCACACAAATCTGAAAAAAATGAAAAAGTCGAGCGCGTTTATGCGCAAAGCGTGAGACACATATATTATCGAGCGCGAATCGACAGTCCGCGCACCTTAGGCGCGCTCAAATTTGCGAGTGAAGCGAACCATGCGCGAAGTGCGCCAAGAGAATGTGCGCCCAAAGCTGCCAAAATTTTCAAAACTGTTATTTGATGAAAAAAAATGAAAATAAAGCTAGGGTAATCAGTAATAACAGAATATTGGGCCTTTCTCAGTAGCAATCCTCCCCTATTATAATTCTGTCTTGAGAATATTAAACAAGCAAATAAATATTAACCTTTAAAGCCTTTAAAAAACGATTATCAAATCTTGACATGAATAACATCTAAAGAATTATTATTACTAGTTACTAGGTAATCGTATAGCAAGTTTTAATTACTAAAATAAAAATTACCAGCACGTTCTTTTTTATTGTTGAACTATATATATGATGCGTAATATCAACCAGTAGATCGACACAGTACTTCATGTCTCTCTGGATCTGCAATCTGCATTCTATATGCATCGCATTAGATTTTTAGAATTGAAATTATAAATTAAAACCTTAAAATGCCGATCGAATCGAAAAATTCGATCCAATCATGGCATGGATCGAATGTCGGTAAAACTAGATGGACCTGAAATCATACATTTTGATAATCCAGAACGTTGGAAACTTAATTTATTCTTCCATCCTTTTGTTATTTCGAAAGTCAGCATTAGCATTTAAAGAAAACATTCAGCATTAGGATGGTCCAAAAATGCATTGCAAAATTTTGTTAACTCTAGAGGGCAAGACATCCCCCCCCCCCTCCCCCCGAAAAGTTTCAATTTCTGGAGAAAGAAAATCTATAATTTTTTTCGAAATTCTAGGGTTTCCTTGAAACGTGCCAAGTTTTTAAGGGATTTAGGAGGTTTTACGAAATAAAAACATACTCATAACTTTCGCTTTCAACCAACCTCCACCTTCCCGAATCGCCCCAAATATGACCTAAAAATAAAAAAAAACGACATTTTTAAGTATTATTGTTATATTTTAAAAATGCTCATCGTCTTTTTCATACAAATAATTATTAATGGGAAATTTGAATACTTACCATGACTTTTTAAACAATCTTAAATTGTTTAATCAAATGTAAATTATTTAAGCAATTATTTATTCCCCAAAAAATGTAAAAATAATCGTATATTCTGAACAAAATACAATATTTTGTCATTTTTTGGAGTTGTACATTTTTCTAAAAACATAATGTAATTTTTTAAACAATTAATTATTGTTTATTTTTAAAAATTCTGAAAATTGAGCCAGAGATATTCACTTTTTTTAAATTAATATCCTATGCTACTATTTGTTGAATAATTACATCATTTAGAGACATTTCTTCTAATGTTAAACAAATCCTTATTTGTTTAAACAATTTTCATTTGCTCAAGCAGGTTTTTTTCGATAACTAAAAAAATTAAATTAAATGGAAGAGATACAATTAATTACGGTTTCACAAGTATTTTTGGAAAAGTGATTATTTAAGCAAATTTTATTTGTTTAAACAATTAAAAAGCAGTAAATGTATTTTTTTCTATACACTATACAGTCAGAAAGATAATTGTATGTGTCCTATTTTATTTCATTTTTTTAGCAATCGAAAAAAACTTCTTGAGAAAATAAATATTGTTTAAACAAATAGAAATTTATTAAAAATTTGAAAAAATGTATCAAAATTATGTAATTATTTCACAAAACGTAGCATAGGAAACTTATTTAAAATGAAAGTGGATATCTGGCTAATTTTTTAGAAATTTTGAAAATTGATAGTAAATAATTATTTAAATAATTACATAATGTTTTTAAAAAAATTTACTGTTTGAAGCCATGACAAAAAATTAAATTTCAATCAGAAAATAGATTATTTTTTTTTACATTTTTTGGAAATAAATAATTGCTTAAATAATTTGCATTTGCTTAAGTAATTGAAAATTGTTTAAAAAGTTATGGTTCGTCATCAAATTGTCTGTTAGTAATAATTTGTATGAAAAAGAAGACAGAAGTTGCTCAAAAGTAAAAACATTACGTAAAAATGTAGTTTTGTTATTTTTGGGTCATGTTTGGGGTGCTGCGTAGAGTTTGGGTGTGGGCTGGAAATGAAAGTCATCAGTATTGTTTTTCTTTGTAGACACTCCTATTAAATCCCTAAAAAAACTTGGCACGTTTCGATGAAACCCTGGAACAAAAATTAAATTTGCCGAAATTTCAAAATTTCCCTATGTTAATCGAGTGGGATTTTGAAGTGCCCGTTGGCACGTGTTAATATTCGAATTCGACGTTCCAACGACTTCATCCATGCTTTTATGCATAGTGTATGGAGTCTTTATACTTTTTATTAATTTTATATAATTTAAAAATTATTCCTATGCGAAAAGGTCGTATGTCACAAACCACACCGAAATTCCCGCATTTAGTCCCCAAAATGCTTTGGCGATTTAACGATACGTCGAATGTTCAAGTGCTTCTAATAATATGAGATCAGGTCTTTTAAAAGTATTTTCGATTAAAAAAATTTTGTTGTGTGTTTTTTTTTTAAATATATTATCAAGGTCATTGGAGGGAAATAATATTGGTTGAAACTGTAATCTTAAGATGTGTAGTTTCCGCAATTACACTTTTTAAATTTTTTTTGGCTCTTTTTATAATTTACAATGTGACTAATGACTGTTATATTTTTCGCGTTTAGATGCAAGGTAATGAAGTAAGGGTAATTATAACTTCCATAGCTACCATGCATCGTGTAAACACACATACTGCTTTACTAGTAGCTTCCCGTTCGGTGCCACCTGCACGAACCACGTGTGTGTTTGCGTTTGCGTTATAAGTTTTTGTTGTTTTTGTGATTGTTATTAAGTGTGAACATAAGTGGATTAACTCAATTTTGGCGAGTGCGGTGATCTCCCTGTGATCAGTTGATGATGAAGGGCGATATTGCTAAAAGAGAGACTGTTAGAAGATTTTGGACTTCAGGTCGCGAAGAAAGGAGGGGGTAAGTCTCGTGCTAATTCCTATAGCATTAAAAAACATTTGGTTGGCCATTTTCAATAATTAACCTTTGCGACTAAAATTGAACAGGTTGAATTTAGAAAGTGTAAGTTAGCGATGTAATAATGATAAATTTTTAAACGATTTTAATTTACTTTAATTAATTAAACTCTTCAATTGCTTGAATATAAAAAGTTTTAATATCACAATTTTTATTATTTTAGTTTTTTAATGTTCCATTTAAAATTAATAGTCTGTTCCAGAACTTCAGAAGCTTCGATTTTGAAATACTCAGTTTAGTTTTAAATACCAAATCGACAAATTTTAATAATTTAGAATAAAAAATTATTTATCAGTATTAGCATTTTAAAATGTTTAATTTTGTAGATCGTTTAGATTTTCTTCTACGTTCGAATATTGTTAAATTTTACATAGTTCGTGATGCATTTGAGCGACACCATCCGAGGAATGAGCGATATTTTGATTTTTCTCGCTTTGTTAACTGAGATAGTCACATTGTTTTGTTAATGGCCGATGCTTATTTAGGACTTCCGGGGGACTTCGGATGAGATCCGAGCAATCTTGGCATTAAAGTTTTTGGAAATAATGAATTAAAAATCGAGATCTTTAATTTTTAAATTAATTGAAGCTTTGTTACGACCGAGCACGCAGAGCCACCACAAGCTTAGGAGGAATGCTGTTGCACTAAAAAAGAAAACGTTGCCCTGCTGCATGAAATTGTACAATAGATCTTTGTGAAACTATTGTTTTTACATTTTATTTATTATTATTTACAATCAGCACTTGGAAAAATAAAACTTTTATTGCGGAAAAACTTTTAGGTTATGTCAATGAATCGAGCAAGTGTGCATTAGAGTGTCTCGGATATTGTAAAATCCGTACTTTCAAAAAAATATGTCCATTTTTAGTAAAAAGAATAAAATCACGAAGGTGAGCGCACGTACAACTCGCAAGCACGTGCGTTACAGCATCGCCTCAGAGTGGTATTGCTGCTCTATCCGCCAGAAGGAGAGACGTTGCTCTCACACGTCGGGATAGCGGCCGCGCCACGATGGGGTAGCAGCTTGCACTATACGGTAAAACAGGTGTCTCTCTGAGAGGTCATGCATCGTTCCCTCATTCATCGCAACAGCGCGACTTCTCGAGAGACCGGCTTACCGAAATTTCTCTCCTGTTTGTAATAGAGGTAAAATCTTAAAACTTTAGAAGATACAATGAAAAATAAGAATTTTTAAATGATTTTGAAACTTTTCGCTCAGGATCGAAATTTCAGGACAAATTTCATGTAATTTGAGGATAACTTTAAACAAATTTCTTATATATTTTTGAAACTTTTTTTCGAATTTTTAAAAGAAAACGAACTATTTTACCGATTCTTAATTGAGGTTGCAGTAACAGCATATATTATGTCTTGAAAACCGTGATATATTTAACACTTAAAAATCCCTCTGCTGTCGGGTTACAGGCTCGAGCCACAGGGATACGGCTGGTTTAGATTGATCAATTTTTCCTTATAGGTGATTTGTAGGTTGTAATAGTCGCTGGGAGTTGGTAAGCCTCCTTTTTTTATTTAATTTATTAATACTTTGCCGAATGTTTTATTAGTTATTATTCATGGGGAAAGGCATGTTTTTAACTTTCTTCCTTTGAAAAGAAGCATTTTCAATTTAGTGTAGGCCCCCCTATTCCTTTCCTCTAGCGGGAAGTTATTTTTTTAAACCACATAATCTCTCTTTCGAATGTCACTGACAATACATTTTTGTGTTTTTGTTTTAACTAATTCTACAGGGCTGCGATGTTTGCATGGGCAGCGTGACCTGCGCACTTGACATGCGTAAGACGGGTTGGACTTGTTAGTGTTGTCTAGGCGTGGAGGTAGGAGCAGAGTTACTCATGCCTCCTGGTGATTGGTGTTCTTCCTCTGGATGCTCGATGTCTTCGCTGGGATGCTCTTCCTTTTGGGTCCTTTAACGTGAATATTTGCGTAAGCCAGTGTTATTCACCAGTTTTATGACTTCGAAGATTACATAGGGAGTGAACAAGGTATAAGGCGAATCCCCTCATGAGAAGGCAGAGACCTGCATAAGTTCCACGAACCAGTCTAGTTTGCTCAGTCCTTGATTGTTTAGGAGGCTTAGCGAGTATAGCTGCTGCTCTAGTTCATCCAGAATTTTCGCGTTAGTTACGAATAGCTCGTTCTTCGCGGTATCTTCAATTAAGAATCTTGGGGCATGTTCAAGCGACTGGATTATTTGATGATTTTCAGCTATGATCATTTCTAGGTTCAACGCGAATCTGGTTCGTAGACTGCCGCGGTGGATCCCACGGAAGTAACTAAAGCTGTTATCTTCGCGTATTTGGTTTTTATCTCGCATCCAGGTGCTAGTAGAATTATTCCTATTCCTACTAGATTTAAAATTACATCAAGTTTAGATGGGTATTTAACTCTTATAGGTACTTCTTCCATCATAGAGTAGAGCTATCCACCCAGTAAACTAAGTTTGCAAATCCATTCTTCTGATATTCTTTTGCATGCTTTCAAATCTTCTTCGTTTTCTAACATATATCTTCTTTGAAACTCTTCCATAATAATATGGGAAAACATTGGCAGAATATATTCTTCCTGTGCCGTTCTTCAATCTTGGTTGAGTTACCAGGATAGGGACTATTTTTTATTTAGTATATTCTATTTTTCTCTGTTAATAGTTTGTCCAGACTACCATTTAAGTTTCCCTTTTAGCAGAAAATGATGATGTTTGCCACCTACGTTAATTCTGTCACGCTTAGTTTTGGTCCTGGAATCGGAAAACTTAAGTCTTGGAACATGGTCTTGAATTTTAACGGGTTAAGCTGTGTCAAAAAGTTTGTCCGTAGAACGGATGTAGTTATCCAGTCTAGCTTCTATGGCTGTAAGAATTTGATTTAAAAAATAAGGGATGTTTTGTACTAAGAAAGAGATTCCAGTTCATTGACTCGCTTCGCTACCTGAGTAAGGTCTTAGTTATATTTTGTCATGTGGTTTTCATGTTCACGCGTTTGATTAAATATTTCTTTTTTCTGTAGTCAAATGATATTTTTTTTGCTGTCCCACGGAATATTATACTTCGAGGAGCTTTTGAGGGCATGGGTTGGTTGAATCTACGCGTTAGCTTTTCCTTTTCGGTGTTCAACTCAAACATTAAATTCTGGGATATAGATTGTATCGTATAGCTTGCTCGTATTTTGAGGGACGGTTTGTTTGCATAGTTCTCCAGTGCACTTCATATGACAGCCTTCAGCATTCCTAGATACTCATAGTAGAATCGGTTATTAGTTCTCAGGGAAGCAATGCGGTACTTGGATCTATCTTTTTGTTCTTCATCTTCCTTGTGATAGACTAAAATTGTGAGTAGCACTCAAGTACAGCGGTATTTTCTTATTTTTTCCCAGAAAGAAACTTGGTTAGACTTTATACTAGTCGGTTGAGTCGAACTTGTCTTAACTAGGCCAATAATAATCTTGTCTTTTTACATTACGTTAACATTTTTAGTTTCAGAGCTTATTTTTGTTTTCTTTGACCTTGATAGCATGCATTCAATTTATCACTTTCGCAGGCGCGATGAGCGATGCTCATGATTTCAACAGTCTGAAATCAGAAGTTTGTATGAGTGTTTTGTGAAACGATCTCCGTTATGATTCTCGAGAATACCTTTGTGGGTTTCAGTGAATCTGACGATTGTTAATTGACCTTCTCTTCTATTATAGAACTTTTTACTTCTAATATCCTTTATTACGAATACTTGGTCATCGATTCTGCCAGTGATTGGTCGTGGCTTTGTCTCATAGTATTCCTTGGAACGAATCTTTGTCTTGATTCAATTGTCAGCGGTAATCTTTTGAATTTTGTTCAATTTGACAATTATGGAATGGCGTTTCCAGTTTCCTCACTTATATTTCCCATAAAGCTCCCTCCTCAGGTAATTAGCGTTAGTTCGAGAGTTCCGGCTGAGGAACTTCGATTCTTCCGTGGCAAAGGGTGATAATAGTATCACCACCAGGAATATTTTCGAGACCTTAAAGATATCGTGAGCTGGCCATTCGGCATCGAGTCTGAACATTTCTTTCTAAAGCGAGACGTAGATTCTTTGGTCCTTGAAATACCATCTTCCAATTAATGTCTTCAAAATGACGTCTCTTGACTGAGATTAAGTAGGTCTTTTGTTGACCTTGAGAAATTCCAGGACTTGCCCAAGAGTTGGCCATAGCTCTCAGATATCTTAATGAACAAGATGTTCCTAGTTCGAAATCTTCAGAGATAAAATGTCGTCAAAGGTCTTATTTAATTGAAAAACGGATTTTAAAAGGTTCTTTTTCAGATTACCTGTTTCTTTATCTAGAGATGCCAAGACTCTTTTTAATCTTTCCATTTATTTCAGATTTTTTACTGGTTTATTGCCGTATGTCTTCCAATCGTTAGCTTCTCATTTCGGCATCCATTCACTCACACTACTGAACATTCAAGGGGTAATTATGTCCGAACCATACGTAGACTTTGAGTTCTGCTAATGGAGAAAACCACGGGCTTGGTAAATGAGCGGCGGAAGGTGCGCTTTTAGGCAGAGAATTATCTTTCCTGAATAAAGTGGGTTCTATATTTGGAAGCATACTATGAATTTTCCGGAATACAGGAGGACCAAATTTTTAACTAATCTCTGTTTCATTGAGAGACTGGTTTTTCGAAGAAGATTCGCTGATGCGCGTGGAGATCTTGGAAGCCTCTGCTGTTCATCGTCAGGATCGCCTTAGGATGTTCCAACTAGCCTTCCTCTTCGCCTGGGGATCCCTGTAGTATGGGGAGGTTCCTTGACAAGGTTTTCTTTTTAGAATTGATTTTGCTTTGGGTTCAGATTTTGGTATCAATGCTTCTAAAGTTGATATACCTTTATTTATGTGAGGGCGCCGTTTTAGAAAGCTTGCGGTTTTCTATTTCTAATTTTTTTATTGGGCGGTTGTAAAACGAGTGACCGGTAGAAAACTAAGTTGCTTTGAACGATCGTGTATTGCTAAATATTTGCAATTATTTTGGGTGGATTCATTTCTCGTGAAAATCGTATTCCTATCAATGAGGACAGGTGATGGGGAAGCTGAACATGATTCACCTGATTCCTCTGAGTCGATAGATTCCGGTGTTTGCTGTTGATCCAGGGATTTCCTGATAGGGTATTGACTCCTGTTTTCAACTTCCCTTTATTGTATTCGAATTTTAATTGATACTCGTTTAGTCGCTTCATGGTAAAGTTCATAACTTTCGAATAATAGGCAATGGGCACTGCGCATTAGGAAGCATCGGTTGTTAACTTTAAGGGTTTTTGGGTTTGTCCCTACTCCTACTTCGTCTCCTTTTTTAAAAGGTCTGTCAGGGATTTCGCTAATTTAGAGTAGTCTTAAATAAACTTGCGGCAATACATGGGAAGTCCCAAAAATCATCTGACTGCTTTCACGGTGTTAGGACGTAAAAGTTTTGAATCGCTATTATTTTATCGGGATATTTTATCGGGATAACGAAGGTTTCCGTGTTCTATAAACATTTTTGTTATGACTTTGACTTTATTCCCCCCGAGCTTGAGCAATTTCTTCGCTCGGTGAGAGTTAAGCTTTAAGCCCAAGAGCGTTTTAGCATGTATGCAGCCAGAGATCAAAACCCACTCATTTTGATGTTCCTCGGTCAGCCAAATGTTCATATCTTCAGTGAATAACCTACTGCAAATGTGTGCAACTGGCTCAGGTCTAATAAAATTTTTGTTTGCTGCTGGTTTAGCTATCCTGCCTGATATCCCATTGCCTCTGATTCCGCTGTGTGCAGGGATCCAAAGCAGAGTGACTCTTTTGTCTGTCGCTAGCTCATTCAGTGCCTCAAAGCACTCCCAAATTCCCTTTCCATTCCTTCTACGATATACACCGGTTCCTACATTCTCCCTCTTCCTGGTGCCATCTGTAAACCACTTGTCTCCATCACTGGGTAGGTGTGCCTCACCGTTAAGCCATCCCTCTTTACCATATTTAATCTCCAAGTTGCCTTCGCAGCCACATTCGTAATGGTGAGATGGAGGGGCTCCAAACCTATTAGTGCCCTAGAGTTATCGTGGATTTGGACTTCGAGGCACCAGTGATGCCTCTCGGAATCAGTCCCCGGATCCTTTCTGTCGAGCCTTAACAGTAATCAGTTCGACCCTACTCCACCAGACCTTCGCTGCATGGTTCAGCCTGGCTCGTAGGATCGCTGTGTAGATCTATATAAGTGTCTCCGGTTTCAAGCTCCAGCTTTTCCCAATGTCTCTCATACAGAGCCAAAGTTTCGCTACTAGTTTCTTGCACTTGTTTTCCAGATGCTCGTTCTATGACAGCTTCTTATCCAGAATGACTAATAGATATTTGGTTCGTCCTTTGATTTCCTATTTTCCTGCCACTTTCAATTTACTCTTGGATCCCCACTTATACCTTCTGGTGAAGAAAACTGCATCCGTATTACTCGGATTGAGTGATAGTCAATTCTTACACCACGAATCTACTATCTCTATTGCTTGGATCATTATCCCGTAAAGCGCATCCAGATACTGGCAACGAAAGATAACCAGTATATCGTCCGCATAGCCTATAACGTAGTGGTCCTGACTCGTGAGCAGATGAATCAGTTAATCCATTACCAGGTACCACAGCAGGGGTGATAAACACCTTCCTGTGGACATCCCGAGACAATGGTTCCACATAAAGTGGTTTCGCCCTTAGTCGTAATAAGGCTCCTGTTGCCCAACTCCCTTGTGCTATCATAGCCGTCCTGATCACCTCTCCAGAAGTGTGGCTAAAGGCTCCTTCGATGTCCATAAATGTTCCAATCACGAGGCCTTTATGCTTCAGTTGTCCTTCTTTTAGGTTAACTGCTGTGCTTAGGGCAGTCTCAGTCGAGTGACCAGCCCTATAGGCGTGCTGTTACTTGTGAAGTGCCCTACTTTACAAGACTTTATCGCGGATATATTTATCCACGAGTTTTTCTACTGTTTTTAGTAGGAAATATGTGAGGTTAATTGAACGGAAATCTTGGGTGAAGTATACCCTATCCTGCCTGCTTTCACAATGAAAACTACTCTCGCACCCCTTCATGCCGTCGGAACATATCCCAAAGTCAGACAAACCCTAGCAAGTCTCGCAATTGACCTTATGATGATCTCACCAGCTCTCTATAAGGAGACTGGACATATGCTATCTGGACCAGGAGACTTGTAAGGACTAAAGGACTTCAGAGCCCACCGGACCCTGGCTGGGGTAACAATATATCGGCTAGCCGCTACTTCGGACCCAGTTGGGCCGCAGGCGGCTTTGATTGCCTCAGAGATGGCGTCGCCTCTTCTCCTAATTTGGTAAAGCTCGGAAACTGTGCCTTGATGAGGTGAGCCAAGGTATCCTCGTCAGACTCTGAGTATCCTCCGCTGGTAAATTTTAGAGTGCCTAGAATAGCATCCGGATTTCAAAAAAGCAGCTTATCTAGTCTAGACGCCTCTGCTCCTTTCTCGATGTCTCTGCAAAAGCTGGTCCAGCTTTCATACTTTGCCTTACGTATTGCACACCTATATTCATCCCTCATTTTGGTGAATGAGGTCCATATCTCCTTCGTTTTGCCAGTACTAGTACGCATAAACCTCTCTCTGGTTTCCCCGCCTTTGAGAGTGCACTTCTTAGTTCCATGTAAAATTGATCCCAGTTCGTTCTTCTTGTATTTATGGACCATTTAGGGCCCATGGGTATAGTGGACTCCAACTCGAACTCTATCTGTAAGTGATCTGAGAGAATGGGATCTGAGGAAGATTGCTTACCTTGCAGTATTCCACCAGTGTACGTACTAGTGGATCTCCTCGGTTAGACCTCGGTTAGGAGCAGTCATTTAAGTCTGCTCCTGATCTTCCTGTAACCCAACAGGCTCCTCCTGCCCTTAGTAGGTCACCTTAAAGTTGACCTGTCCAAAGTGATAGAAGAGCCTATTGCTGAGGACCGCAAGGGCCCTCATTTGATATTCAGGAATTCGCACAACTAGGAGAACCGCCAGAGAACCACAGACGGGTCTTCCAGTTCACCTGTGAACCACGCCGTAGCCCTTGCATTAGCCACTGAGACGGCTGCCAAATATACAAAGACCCCTGCCCTACAGAAGGAGATCCTGAATCTTGGCAATTGATCTGGGGACACTCTTTCGAGCGCCCTCCAGACAGCCTTACTAAAAAGCCCAAATTGCTCTATACTGAGCAACGAGTGCGCTTAGCTCGTATCCGCCACCACCATCGTCAGAGAGTCAGCCCTCTGAGCAGCTGTCAAACCAGCCCTCGACAACTCCCTGATGGTCGACTGCTGGGCTGCCTTGTGCCTCTTAACAGGTTTAGCCCCCTCCATTTGGGTACCCTCTGAGCCCCTTCCTCGCTTTAGAGCCTAAGTGCTGGTTATTGACCTTGTGGTTGCCGGTGTACCACTTACCGCAGCTACTCCACTAGTCCGCTCCGCTTGCCTCTTGAGTCTCCTTTTCAGGGAACCGTTGATGCGTTTCTTCTTATTAGGGGACTCATTGACCGTTTCCGTTTACGTAGCCTCACTCAGAGGAACCCTAAAGCCCTAAGATCCCGGAAGAGGCGGGAACAGAGGCACCGCCCAAGATTGGCTTGCCACAAAAACAGATTGAGAGGAAAGGTTTATGTTAGACCCGTTAGGACCCAGCCCCCAACCCCTTTTCCCGCTCCGCCACCTGCCTCTCTCCTTCTTTCGAATTTAATTTTGCGTCATCCATTTTGGTTCCTACGAGTAGTGAGGGAAATAAAAGATCCGTCCCTCGAGAGCCCCGCATGCAAGTGTCAGACTAATTAATCGGGTAGGACTTACGGTGTCCTCAAGAGGCCGTTAGGACACCTTCGTAACCCCCAGATGCCAAAGTGTCGTGGGCAAGACCACTCTACACCTATGGCTTGGGGGGAGGGGGGATATTGTCCCAAAATACCGAGAATACGTTAGGAAATTGGAGAATAGAAGAGAAAAGAACTTGAAAGATTAGAAAGAAAAAGAGAATGATTAGAATCGAGTCGGTTAGAATGAGAAGAACCACTGAGAAGGGAGAATGAAAGGATAGATAGAGAAAGAGCAGAGAAAGCAAGATTAGGCCGCAAAAGATCTACGGATAGAGATAGAAAATCAGGAAAGAGAAAACGCGAGAATCAATTACAGAACTATTGAAATTGATTCTTTCTGAGAAAGTAATAATCAGTTCTGGAACTGTGCAGAGGAGTTAATTAATTTTGAAGAAAACAAAAGCGACAAAATGAAAATAAATGAAATCTCAGAAGAAATAAAAAATTTAAGTGCTAAAATGGATAGGATTTTAAATACAACGCAAAATTTATTCAATCAAAGTAATAAGCCTCGAAATATATAAAATACAGTTCATTTCGAAGAAACCGAATTAGATCAAATTTGCCTCAATTTTAGACAGACTTGCAAGGTAGAATAGATAGAAGTAGAGACACCGATAGAGCAAGAGAGGAGATAATATTACATAATTAGCAAAAAATTCCAGCAACTCTGTTTCCTTTCGGAATGATTCAGGCACCTTTTCAGATTATGTCAAAACCCATTAAATTTAAAAATAATACTGAGAATAGTCCGAGTTATGTTTTAAATAGTTTAATTAGGGTTAAAAGAGGGTACGAAAGTAAGGATTTCGACATTTTAGAAAATTTAGACGTGGTTTTTGATGAGGAAGGATTGAGTTGGTACCAGGTTAATCGAGATAATTGGCGAAATTTGGATCTATTTATCGAAGAATTTAAAGATGCCTATTTAAACGAAAGATACTCAAAAATCATAAACAATTTCATTAAATTTTGTAACCAGAAGAAAGAACAAGACATTCATGCTTTTGCAACAGAAATTAAACAACTTTTCGAAAAATTAATGCCACAAGCAAGCCTGGGGAGGCAATTAAGAAAAACATATGCAAATCTACGAATTGAATATAAAGTTTATATTTCAAGAAATGCTTACAGGTTACAGGTAGACGAAGAAAAAAACGAACCTGTTTTAAATTTTCCAAGGCCAAAAACGGTTACACAAATTCAGAGGTTAGTAGGAATGGCTTCATGGTATACGAAATTTATTCCAAAATTTGCAAATATAGAACCTCTGCAAAAGCTGTTAAAAAGGAAGTAAAGCCAGAATGGACTGAAAAACAGGAACAGGCATTTACGGCTATTAAACACTTGCTAAAAACAGCAGCAATTCTTGCCTGTCCTGATTTGAGAAGTCCATTTCAGCTTGAAACCGATGCTAACGATATAGGATTAGGAGTCGTTTTGACACAGCCAATAAAGGGCAAAAATTATACATTACCTTTTGTAAGTAGAGGTCTGAATGGAGCAGAGCGTAAATATTTTGCTTCAGAAAAAGAATGTTTAGCAGTAGTCTGAGCTATAAGAAAGTCTAGGACCCACTCTGTCGGCTTGTGGGTTCGATTCCCGCCTCGCCTCGGTGGCCCATGCGGTGAACACTAGCCTAGCAAGGGAGTTGTTCATCTCCGGAGAGTCGCGGTACCGGTACCTCTGGAGAAAAAGGTTCTCTAAGTACTTTGGCTGTTGCTCTTGGTGGTTCGGAACCCACCTTAAACTGTAGGTCCCCCTCCCACCACCAAGTAAGTGTGTGTTAAGGAATAGGAAGAAGGTGCAAGAAAAAATGTAAACCCTTAGGAGACACATTAGAAGCTTCTAATAATAATAATATAAAGTCATCACAGATCATATTGCCCTGAAATGGCTTCATAATTTAAGAAATCCAACCGGCACATTAGCAAGATGGACTTTAAAATTATTAGAGTATGATTATGAAATTGTATATAGGAAAGGAAGCTTAAGTCATGTTCCAGATGCGTTATCAAGGTCAAATGAAAATTGAATAAAAGTTTCGAGTATTTTATCAAGCGTTGTGGAAAATAAAGAAAAAAAATTTAAATATATCGAAAATAATTGGTATAAAAGTTATATAATACATGTTAAAAGTATAGCAGAATAAAGTCAAAATTATAGAATACGCGATAATCAATTGTATTTTTATAGACCCGATGCTTTAAAATGAAGCTTAAATTTAGATAGCAATGCGTGGAAGTTAAGAACACCAAAAGAATTAGGGAACAACTTTTAATAGAAAATCACTATAATAAACAAGCACGATACTTAGGCATGGAAAAAACTTATGCGAAAATTTCTGAACATTATTTTTGGCCCGGAATGTACTTGGAAGCATTAAAATATGTAGAAGAATACGAAATTTGTCAGAGAATTAAACCGAAAGTAAATAATCAAATAGGTTTTATGGGAAAAAGGATAATTGAAGAACCGTGGACAGTAGTAGCATCAGATATGATGGGTCCTTAATCAATTACTAAGTCGAGAAATCAATATATTTTGTTCATTGTTGATATGCTTACACTAAATGGGTAGAAACAATTACAATTAAAAATAAATTAGCATCAACGATTGAAAAAGAATTTCACAAGTGTATAATTTCTAAATGGGGAACACCTAGAATTTTATTTACTGACAACTGTAAAGAATACATTAATCAATCAATAATAAACTAGAAAAAAAACATTTGGAATAAAAGATTCGAAAACCCCTAAATATCATGCACAAGTTAATCCAACTGAAAGCGTAATCGAATTTCAAAAATCTTCGTTTTCTCATACGGGAATGGGAATGTATCTACAGAAAGATATCCATTCTGTTAAGAGTCCTAGGTATAGGACAAGTTCTTGATAATGCCCGCTACCTCATTATGTCTGTTCGTATATTTTCCCTGAGCCATTGCACAACAGCGATCAATAATGTTATCGATGGATTTATTGGTATCGCCGCATGATCAGCACCATTCAACCACTTCTTGATGTAACACGTGTTTGAGATCATTTCTGCTGCTATGGTTTCTGCCCTGATATTCAAGGTCTCATCTGAGGAAAAATTCAAGGTCGTGTCATCCAGAATCGCGGAGAAGGCGGCCGAGACCCCTTTTCTGAATTGAAAAATTAGAAGTGAGAAAATTAATTACTTTATTTAGATGTCTCACTTAGAAAAGTCGAGGTAAAGAAAGTAGAAGTAAAAACTTTGAGAGAAATGTAGAAAATCAGTCCTTGTCAAAGGAGCGAACTTTGACTTCGCTCAGATCGTCAGGACTCAATTCAGGAACGGAGGGTTTCATTTTCACCAGCCAGGACGATTTCGTTTCCACTTCAGTATACTTTAACCATCTTTTATGCATAGAAGATCCCAGTGATAGGCGCAAAGCATGTCATGTACGCACTGAGTACCTAGAGCACATACTGCCCGCATGCCCCACTCACGTGGGAATCACGTGTCTCCACAGCCCCTGTTCCGCCGAACGCTTCGAGGGAGATAGGGTCAATTCTCAAAAACGAGAAGTGCCAAATTTTCTGCAACTACGATTTTAGGACAGCAGTTTCCATTGCACACTAGAGGCCTAAAATTGTTGTCGAGGACTTCGAGAAATGAACTATATTCGTGATCGAATTATCGGCTCTGGCGGACTACAACATCACTTCCAAGGAGAAGGAAAAGGAGCAGAGGTATCACGACTTTAGTAGGGAACTGCAGTGACTCTTCCCAGAATATTCGGTTAAAAAAATTTGTCTTGTGATCTTAAATATATGCCGTATAATTTCCTACTGAGTATTCAATAAAGATTTAATAAATTGAAATTATTTGCATAATTTTGCACTAGAGTAAATCTGAAAGATGGGATCGATACAATTACTAACGCACACGTCGACCTTTCTTTTTCAAATCATAGCACTAGCAAAGAACTCCATGGAAATACCTGGAATGGTAACCGTCGCATTCGTTTCGATTGGGCAAGTACAGTTTATTCCCTTGATTCTTCGTTGCTCGAACCTGCAAGCAACTCTTGTCTAAATGGCCTTCACAGAGGCACATTGTGCTGCGCTAACGTTTTGAGATACAAAAATAAGTAACGAGTCCCTGGGTTTCCCCTCGAGATTTCGAAAGGACTCTCTTTTAGGACCGAGACTCACTAGTTTTAGATGGCACTTTTACGATGCATGTCCTACACGTCGCGCGTATGATGACACGAATGATACGATAACGCAGTGCAAACTTGTTAATTATAAATAATCTATTTATATTTGTTTAATATGGTTGAAATAAAGAGAATTGGATATATTTTACAAAATCTTTATTTAAATAAAGTACAAACACCCTGCAATTTTCATAAATCTACGGAGAATCCTATATAGGTGACTGTGTATGGCCCGCCCTAATAAGGTACGTCCTAGAGGATCAAAAAAAACTTCTGCGCAACCATAGTTGCCATAGAATAAGACTGCGTATCTTGATAGGAACCTATGCAGGAACATATACAGGATCCTATGTCATTTCCTATTGGCGGCATCTATAGGTAAAACATAGGTTCCCATGTAGGTTCCTATATAGAAACGTATATAGAAATTTTCTGCAGGGTTAGAACCAGGTTGTAATCTCAAAATTGAATTGGCCTGATTTACTTAATAAATATACTGTTATGCTTTATAATATATTATAATTAATAATAGTAATAATATAAGAATTTATGATGAAATTGTAGATATTTTTTTGGCAAAGAACTTTTGTCTTATCGTCTTTTTCGTCCTTTGTGTTTTTCCCAAAAAATGTAACTTTCTTGTTTTTCATCTTAATTTTACAAATAAAAAAAACTGCAGGCCCTATATAAAAATTATTGATGGTAAATTTGTAGATCCTTTTTAGTAGAACAATTTGTGTCTACTGATTTTTTTGCGTACCGTATGTCGTATTTCAAACAATTTAACTCTTATTTTTAATGTTATTTGTTACGATTAAAGCAAAAACTACGCATCCTATAAAAAATTATTTCATAACAAATTTGCATGATATTTGCCCTCTATTGTAGGTTTTTCTAAAAGTGAATTTTTTTTATTTTCAATTCTTTTTTCGAATAATACAAAAACTGCATGTCCTATACAAAAGTGATCAATACAAAATTTGTAGATTTTTTTGAGGTGCTTAATCTGGGCCTGCTCATTTTTTTGTCTTGCCTAATTCGACCACAAAATGGATTTTTTGATTTTTCATTATTTTTGTGCTATCCAAATTTGAACTTTCGACTTTTCGAAAAAAATTTCAAATTTATTATGAAAGCATTGTAAGGCTTCCCAAAAGAAAAATTTTCTTGCTCCAGTATTTTTTCCGTATCGTGCGTTGTTTGGCTTAAAATGTCAATTTTCGTTTGTTTTTTGGGATATTGAAAATGCTACAAGTCTGATAATTTTGATTTTATCGAAAAATGTCAGATAAATTGTTCGCGCTTCTGAGTACTATGTATAGCCGCACATGGAATTTTCCAATTTCGAAACAAAATGATCTCCAAATTTTTTTGTGCTTCCAAATCCAAACAATTTGAATTTTCGACTTTTCGAAAAAATTCAGAAAGTTGTTATGTTGTTAAGTTGTTCAATCCTGTATTTCTTCAACCTAAAGAAATCATTTAATTCTATGGATTGAAATAAAGTGAAGATATTGAAGATATTGAAGATTGAAATAATAGACTATTAAAGCCAATAAATAATTACTTCAAACTGTGATATACCATTTGAGCGAATGGACGATGTTTTTAACAGAACGAAATTAGAGATTTAGATTTAAAAATCAATCAGTTGAGGTGATTGAATATAACTTAAATTCTAAGAAATATTTTCTTAATTGAAATTATTTTCAATTCAATAAAATAAAAGTTTTTTAAATTAAAAAATTTAATTTCTTGTTTGAAAGAAGTTCACCTTAAACTTTAATAAATATTTCTTGGGAGAGAAAAATGTTTCTTGGAATCAAAGAAATAATAATTTAAGAGAAAAACATACATTTTAAACCAAGTGAATGCCTCATTGTTCCAAATTAAAGTGCCATGAGTGGGAATGAATACTGCTTTACAATGAGGAAATGTGAATTCATTTAAAGAAATATATTTTAAAGTCAAGCGAATATTTTATAGGTTAAAAAAACTATTTCCCCGCATAAAAATTTTTAATATTTGTATCAAAGAAATATCCCAATTATTCAAACAAATATTTCTTGGCCTGAAACATATTCGCGAGTGCAATAAAGTGGTTCGTACTTCAATTGTGGTAAATATTCTCCCCATGAACAACTAGATTCTTTCAGCTTACATTTTACATATTATTATTATTATTATTATTATTATTATTATTATTAAACCTATTTTTAATTTAAACAAATCACGTAAGTTAAGATCTTGATAAATCTGAAACAGAAAAATTCTACGAAAAATCCACCTACATCAGGAAGCGAACTCAGGTCCGTCGAGTGGGAAGTCTACAGCCATGCCCATGAGGCTACCGTCACACGAAAACCTGAATGCGGACAGCCTTATTTCCCTGTCCATAACTGTCAAAGAAATATTTCTTTAAATCAAAAACAAAGGATACTGAATCTAACATCATACCACTTTAATCTAAATAAGTATTCAATTGAACTTCATTGGAATAAATGGTTATCTGTTATGAATAATTTAATTTTAGTATTCAAGTGAAATATTTCAAGTGACGAGTGCAGTGATTTTAGAACGAGTCGTAGGTGAGGGCACCGAAGGTGACCGAACCGAAGACGAGTCTAAAAACACTGCACGAGTCAAGAAAAGGGCCTACCACGAGACATGCACGAAACTTTTTACAACAAGATCATGAAGAGCGTAAAAAGCACTTTACCTGATCTCTGACAGCAATGAGGTTATAAAAGCATGTGAGCCTTTTCGTCACTAGGTGCGCCATTTGCTCTGGTCAAAGTTCCGGGAAAATTTAAATTGTATAAATGAAAAATGACTTTTTAATACAAATTACTAATAAAAGTTTATACTTTATTCATAAAAAAAATTTATCAGTTTAAAATGACGATACTCAATATTTTAAATACAGATTAGTTGTTCTAGGGTATATAGTTCTGCACACTAAGTTGCGAAACGAGTGCGCTACAGTTGTCGCTGAAAACATCGACCTATTTCCGTCTTTATCTAAGTATCTTCCTTTCACTAATTGTGAAAATGAGGAATGCCTACGAAAAGGGATCTTTTCGTAATAGTGACGTCGAGGAACGCCAAAGAAGTGTCATTTCGGATGTCTTTATTCACGTCGTTCGAAATGTTCGACAGTGTTGTAAAAATAAATATAAATGCAAGCACAATATCTTCTTCGTCGAAATAAATGCTTCATTGTTTCTGTTCAAAGTTAAACAATTTATAAATTTGGATGTTCAAATTCAAATATATCAATACGAAAGCCTTAATAATTAAGCAAATGAAAATGTCTGATTGAAACTTTATAAACTAAACGCTTTTATTCCATTCAAAATCCTATTCAAATATTTGAAAATGAGAAACTATATGAATCACATATTCAAAACTATACAATTTGAAGCTGATTTGTTTGAAATAGAAAGCCTTGAATGGTAAAAATTTCAGGTTGGAACATTTAAACTTTTAACATTACAATTTTTATTATAACGTTGAATAACAATTGAAAATTATGAATTTGAAACGGAAAAATTAAAATAAATAAAATAAACCTTGGTTTGTTAATTTTTCCCCAATTGTAAGAGGAAGTTTGTTGGGTTTCAGTTTTTGTTCAGAGGAAGAATGGAAAGCATTGTATTTTTAACATTTTTATCAAGCTTGAAATGTGGAAATTTAAGTTCTCAAGTTTTGTTCAATTGGCAGTACATTTTATAGTTTTAATTTAGGGCATTTAAAACGATGGCGTAAAAACGTTATGAATTAGTTATGCATATATAGGATCTACAAGCGCTACTTTTTTAAAGTGATCTATTTTCAACTTTAAAAATTTCCACGGTTCTAGATTTTTCTAAACCTCCTTCAAAAATTGAAATTGTTTAAGGAGCGTCGATTTACGAATTAAATACAAATTATTATTTCGTTGTGATGATTATGTCGATTTACTTGAGTTGATCAATCTTCTTTCAATCTATCCAGTTCTTTCAAGCTTAAATCATATTTCTTCACATATCGTATGTCGGACATATTTAGAATTTTCACTATCTCAACTTTTTCTATAAAATCTAAATATCTGATAATCCATATATGCACACCATAATTAAAACACTGAATACAACACTATCGAAGAGTCAAACTGTAGGATTCCATGAGTTAAATTTTATTCTATGAATCAGAATAGTCTTAGATCCTACAGAGAGGTAAATATACGAACAGCGTCATTTTTCGCCCTAAAAAAGTGTAGATGGGGTGAATTTACATTTGCAGTTAAAAAATAAGTTTTCAATAAAAATCGAAATTTCCAGAAAATAAAGAGATGGATGTTCAATTAAAATTATCAATCTGATAAAAAATGGATTTTAAACAAAAAACCACTGAAACTCAACAACACCTAAGATCTCGTCTCTGGAACCGTATGCTGAAATCATAGAAGATTTTCGAGAAGTGTCTAAATATTTGCCCAGGGCGTTCACGATCTTCGGGACTAAATCGCCATGAATACGTGCCCTAATTGAACCGGGGTGATACGACGCGTCTTGAGAAGGAATCGGTAGAAATGTTAAGGTCACTCTACCTCTGCCTCATCGGAAAACGCGGTATCTAAAATAAAATCATCGGGTGGTACATTAACACCCTTATACTCAACTAAATCAGTTAAGGCCTCCCACAGCTGGTATTCCGGCTGTGGTGAATCCGCTCCACGAGCATCTCGCTCTCCTTCAACATTTATTTATTTATTT
>JAAAKG020138110.1:0-12723 GCA_010014905.2 Druon quercuslanigerum
TTTCCGGAGATGAACAACTCCCTTGCTAGGCTAGTGTTCACCGCATGGGCCACCGAGGCTCTTCCAGAGTGCGAGGTAGGAATCGAACCCGCAAGACGACAGAGTAGGTCCAAAGCCTGCGCTTTAGCCCCCACGACCAAAGACACTTTAAAAACTGTTTTAGAGACACACACTAGATAATCCTGTCACTAACTCTGATTATTATCATAAAAAACACTTTAAAAATTCTATTTTATATATTGTTTGAAACATAAACTAATTTAAAATGAACACAAACAAAAAGAATTATTTTTGATGTGCTGCGTGTAAAATCTCGACGCAAACTACTTCTTTAACCGAAAGAAAGCTTCTTAGAGATTGTAAAATTTTCAAGAAAAATTACTTGTTACATAAAGAGGCAAAACAGAGAGAAAGAGAGAGAGAGAGAGAGAGAGAGAAAACCAGCGAGCGATAGTCAAAAGGGGACAGAAATGCGAACGAAAATTTTAGTGTTTACTATTCTTATAAAAAACAGTAAAGGACTCAATTTTTACGAGCGACACTAATTCATCCTGACCCAGACAACTCTAAAGAGGACACATGTTGACCAAAATTTAAAACTGCATTCCTAAAGGAATGCATTTTTTATGTAATGCTTGAAAAGTAGTTTTTAACTTCTTATTTTATTTAGTAATATGAAAACAATTCCAAAATTCTTCATTATTAAATAAAAACCGAAAGAAACTACAAATATGGGATTGCAATAATTTAAGAAATGTAATAAAAACTTAACTAAATAAAGTTACTAAAACATGATATTCATAGGCCATATTAGAACAAAGCATAAAACATTGAAAAGCCATGAAACTGAAACAATATTATCACTGAAAAAGAAAAATTACACAATAAAAATATGGAGGTATTGTTATAATTATAATGATAAAATTGTGAAAGTATTCAATAGTACATAATAAGAAAGTGCACATCTTTTTAATATATGGCATTCATCCTCTGATAACTTTTGGTTATAAGTAATGAGGGTGTAGTGAACTTATTTTTAATAAGTTTCGTGGTAATTGTACATTTAAAATTATATGAATGTGTTCATCTCATTAGTGACCTTATTCTTTGAATAAGTGTTTAGGATGACATCTTACAAATATTATATTATAGTAATATAATTTAAAAAAATTATACTCACAAGTCTAAGAAAATATAAAATGATGAATATTAATAAAATAACGATGTTACTCAATGGTTAAATTATTAATTATAAAATATTCCATGAATTTTCACTGAGTGAATCTTAGCACGCAGTGTTATTATTCATTATTCATTAATTCATTCATTCACTGTTCAGAAACAGTTAAATTGTTATAATTCGCCAATTATTATTAAAGATATATTATTTTTAGAAAGATTTGCAATAATTGAGAGAATGAAGGAAAATGTAACCTTGAGAATGCGTAAAATTACAATATTTTGTTACAAACACTATTAACAATAATGGTTATTCTTAACTTTTTAATTATTTCTTTATTAAACGTAACTCTTATATTAATATTATTATAGGTTAATGAATTAACTGAAAACGTTAAAAAGGTGAATAATATGCAAGATAGTCATAATAATCAATTTCTAAATTAGAACCGTGTAAATTTTATAAATGTTCCCAGTCGAATTATTGCAGATTGATAGATCAAAAATTACAGTCAAATCTCACTTTTAAAACGTTAAAAATGGTTAAATTTGTGAAATTTTCAATTTCCAGTTTAAAGCAATAAATTTAGACTTAATAAATCTCAGACTTGCAAAGCAGCATAATATATAGACATTTTATGCATGAGCATTGTTAATACAAAGGGATTATAAGTACAATGGATAGTAATTTCAAGATCTCAGGTACGCCCTCCTCTAATCCGACGCGTGATATACTGGGTGAAGGCAAGTGAGGGGTAGCAATGGTGGGGGTGTACTTAGCCAGGTATCTTGGCGAGTCGGGCGGTGACGGTCGAAACGGGCGATGTTCAATTCCGCACCAGCTACCTGAGTACTGTCCCCCACTATGCGGCTTCCCCTCACACCGTCGAACTGCTGCCACTGAGCTTGATGAGCGGGGAGCCTTTTCAGTAGTCAGCGGGGTCAGCGGGGGCCTTTTCCAGTAATAGTGGGGGAACGGTATACGGGTAGCTGGGAAAAGAGAAGATTAAAAACGAAATATAGTTTTACAGCAAAGTAGAATTTAAAATTGATTTAAAATAGAAGTATATAAAAGAAATAAATTTAGGTGTTGAGCCTAAACATGTAAGATTGCTAGAAAATTGGTGAAAAATTGTACGGAGAATTACAAAGTTATTTTCAGAAAATTGTAGGGGAAATTCCTAAAAAATTTCGAGAAAGTACTATTTCATCTCTAGAAAATGGCGGAAAAATTTGCGACGATATAATGATTATACTAAGTGTACTCAATTACCTTTCGTAATTCTTTGAATTTCATAAATTCAAGGAATTCAGGAAGAATTCAGGAAATCCAGAGGATTTAAGGACTTTAAAAAATTCAAAGAATTCACAGAATTCGCAGCATTCAAGGCATTGAAGGAAATAAAAGATTTTGACGAATTCAAGGGATTCACAAAATTCAAGGAATTCACAGAATTCAAGGAATTCACAGAATTCAAGGAATTCACAAAATTCAAGGAATTCACAGAATTCATAGAATTCAAGGAATTCACAGAAATCGCAGAATTCAAGAAATTCACAAAATTCAAGAAATTCACAAAATTCAAGGATTTCACAGGATTCAAGGAATTCACAGAATTTAAGGAATTTACAGAAATCGCAGAATTCAAGAAATTCACAAAATTCAAGGAATTCACAGAATTCAAGGAATTCTCAGAATTCAAGGAATTTTAAGAATTCGACGAATTAAAGGAATTGAAATAATTGATGGAATATAAAGAATTCTTCAGAAGAAGCCAATAAAACACTCTTCTATTGCGTAAATGGTTGTGCCTTAAAGCTTTCCTATATCTTCCGAGCCGAGGTAACGAGACTTTTAGGCCAAAGATTTGGCTAAAGCATTAATTTCCTAGCAACCTTACCAATTTTTGTAAAAGAATTTCAATTTTTTTAAATAGCAGGGGATTCCTAATAAATATGCGAAAAATTTTCCGGAAATTTTCAGAAAAATTACATTGCGAGAAAAGCTCTGTTTTTTCTAATCGAATTCAACATTATCTCAATTCCTATCAAATTCGAAAAATTATTTGAAAATAAAGAAGAAATACAGAATTCTAGTAGTTCGAAGAATTCGAATAACTCTAAAAATACAAATATTTGAAGGAAATCAAGGAAATCAAGGATTGCAAAGAATTCAAGAAATTATCAATATGTATTATATCAAGGATTTCACAGAATTTGAAGAATTTTGAGAATTCAGGAAATTTTAGGAATACATAAAAGTGAAGAAATTCCAGGAATTCATGGAGTGCTTGTTTTAGATATACACTCTGAAAGATATTTTCCTGACAGGGATATATGTAAAAATATTATTTATTCTTAAAACTATGTGAATAAATCTCTCGATATCAATAAATAGTTTTTTTTCAAATTTCCCTGATTTATTTTTGTATAAAGAATACAGCTTTTAAATAAATTTATATTTTAAAAAATAATTCAAATAACTTCTACAACAAAATTTGATATTTTAAATGCAAATTTTTTGGACAAGTTATCAGAGATTCAGAAATTAACCTGAGAGATTTTGAGGGCACGGAATTTTCAATATTCTTAATTTTTAACCTGTATTGATTCCTTTATTCCAACCTATTTATATTATTACATTTTGCAAATAGAAAAAAGCAAACTAAAAATGTATACAGTTCTAAGATTGCTAATATTTAAAACATTCTTTATACAAAAATTTAAACAAAAAGGTTTCTTTTCAGAAATTGAGTTTAAAAAAATTTGGCCTCAATTACAAGAACTCGTAAAATATTCATAAAAAACAGTACAGACTTAAACGATTCATAAGTTTAACGTCTCGATTTACAATTTTCATTTAAGATGGCAATAAAAAAAAAATCAAAAATATAATTCTAAAACCACGAGGGTTTTTCTAAACCCATTTCTAAAATAGGGATATAAAATAAAAAGTATATAATTATATAGTATGTACATCTAAGTTGTACATCATAGATTTTAAAATTTTAGAGGTTTCTCCAATATATAAGAAATAAGAACAGTGTTAAACGTATTATAATCTTTCCTATTTATTTTATTTTTATCACAGTTTTTTTTATCTTATCTATCCTTTTATGCACACTTTTTTCAATAAAATCCAATCATGATGTTTTTTTTAATTGGGACAAGCTTTCCGTGCTGGCTACAAATTTGTTAGTTGCTTCTAAAAAAATTATATCTAATGCCTTAAGTCCACAAATATTTTATTGATCTCTAATTTTTCAATCAATTTATGGTTTATTAGATTGACTATTATTTATAGCTTACTTTTTTGAAGATAATTAAAAATACTTAAAGTTACTTAAAGTTACTTAACTATTTTTTTGAAGGTACTTAAAATATTGTCTGATAAGCATATGTACACGAGAGTGGCTTCCCCCACTTCGCCACCAAGCCTTGTTCCATAATCAGTCAACATCATAATTTCTGAAGTGTTGAAAATAACATCTATCAAATGGATTTCATCACGATTCCATAAATTAAAAATTGACAGTTTTATATCATTAGTTTATTAAAAAAACACTTATGCAATTTAATGATAAAAACTCGATTTATATGCTAAGTGTAATTGATAGCACAACTCCTGCAGAGGAAAATCGCACACTTTAGTTAATTTTGAACATGCCAAACGTGTACAAATTACTTCTACAAATAGTAACTTTTTTAACAACAAATGAGTTTTTATCAAAATTAATACTTATTTTCGGCTCTAGTTTTCCACACTGTTAAGGAGTGGCTAGAGGCATATTTTTTGAAAGTTTTAAGATTGTTGCTTGATTATTGCAAAAATAATTGCGTATTTTAAAAAAGGTAGTTTCTTACGGTTTTCATTTTTTTCCCCCAAGGAAACGAAAGAACGAATCTCAACATGGAACCCGTCATTTTGTAGATATTTTTAAACCCTTAATTTCTTAACTAATCTTCTGTTCTGTATTTGTTAAGAAAAAATCTATTTTTGCTATCTTTCTTCATAGGGCGCCTGGACTACTCCCACAGTTGACTCAATTCTGGTCACCAAAATTCGGCTGCCAAAGTAGGTCCGACCTTGGGCCGACCGTCATAATATTTTTTTCGACCCAAATTCACACCTGGGTTTTTGATAAAATTTGTCCTAGATGGGTTATGTTTAGTCATGGAAAAGAGCGACAACCGTATACAACCTGCGACCAAAACAGAAGAGGTAGTCAGTTACCGATTAAAATGCGTCTAACAATTATCACCTTTTTCGTTCTTTTGTGTATGGCTATTCTACATCTCAGCGAAGAATGCGTAGAAAAAAGGCTAGAATGTGTAAATGAGAACGATACTTGTTGCAAAAAAGGTTATATTTGCCGTAAAAGTAAGTTGAGAAACTATTAATAATTACTCGAATTACAAAATTACCTCAATCAATATTTAGGCATACATTGAAATAATAGTCAGTACACATCAACATACTGAATAATAAAACACTTTTGTTTTCAGCTCAATTTTCTGGGCCCGAGAACAAAAATAAAAAATTTTGCATGCTACCACTAAGAAAGCGCTTCGAAAGAAAGAAGCCCCCAGAATAGTATCCCCAAAAGGAGGAATCTCCCAAGAGTAAAACCCACTAAGAAAAATGTTTGCTTCAATCAAAACAATTATTTCTTTGATCGCCTTATTTACTTGTAATGTCTAATTCTGGTTCATTTATAATTGGTGCTCTCATTGGTGAACTAAAAATTATAAATTAAAATAATTAGAAATTAACCAGAGTTAGAGATTTGAATTAAATATGTAAAAGTTTTCCTGCTTTTAAGTCTACATTAATAATTGCAACTGATAAAAAACATATAATCCGACACTATCTCCTTTTTCAATATATTCTTTTAGTCATGAAATTATTTGTTTAAATTAATAAGGTAAATATTTTGAATTCAAAATAATTTGTGTTGCTTGCTTCAAACGAATATTTTTCTGAGTTGCTGGAACATCCTGAAGACATCCTAAGAATGTACCTTTATGACATGTGACTTGACGTCTTTAAGACATCCTTTGGATCCATGCCATTTAAGAGAATTTCAAAGGATTACAGAACTTTCGAAGGTTTTTATTATATTTAAAAATATATTTGTATTTGAATTGATATAATATTTATCTGTGAATATTGTTTGTAAGGAATTTATGTATGTGTCAAACAGAAAAAAGTAAAAAATTGAATCAAGAAAGCTAAATTTTTTTGATGAAGTAACACTTTTGACCTGTACTTGCATGTAGCATAATCATATATTAATGTTTTACCAATGTAATGAGCCTATTGGCTCCCAACAAGTGTACTGATTTATTTTTGTGTTCAACATTTATGAAATTTGTAATTGTGTTTCAATGAATTTACTAGTACTAAAAACAAAAGAAAAAAACGTTTTGTTTTCGAAAGAGCCAACTGTATCTCCGACTCCTAAGTTTACATATCTTTAAATAACTATTAATGTGACGATGAATTTCAAATCTCAGACAAAATGATATATATGTACGAGTCCAGTTTACGATGGATTCAATTAATAAACAATAATAACTCTAAAATGTTGTGAGATTATTTAATTTAAACCTCATATCACACACTATTAATTTTAAGTAACCCTATATTCAGACTTTCAACATTCTTAATTCAGCTATATAATATATTTGTTATAATTGCTTTCTACTGAGAATATAACTATACCTATTAAATATTATTATTGTTAAGGCAACAAGACTGGTCAATGAATAAAAATATATTGAGCGTATATTCATTATTAAAATAAACATTTATGTTCAATTTCTTTAAGGATCTTCTTACTCTTTCAGAAAGTCTTTCAACATACGGTAACGTGACTTTTAAATAACAGTTTTTGTTAGTGTCAATCCAGTCATTCCTCCTACTAGAACTATTCTAGATTTCATGAATTCTTTCTCTGATAATACTTTTAATTATAGGAAGCGGATAATTATTATGAACTAATGTAATTTTTAATTGTTACAAATTTTCTTTTCCAACTTTAATATCACTTAACTGTATACACCTACCAATACCAATTGGTAATTAAATAAACATCATATGTTTTAATAATCTGCAAATCAAGGTAATTTATTAAGTTATTTTGTTCAAGTTCGAATTTAAACTGTAAGGGATTTTCTATACTATTAAAAGCATTCAAGAAATCATTAATTTTATCAGTAGGACCAATAACCAAAATTTCATCAACATAACGTGTATACAGAAAAGGTGTAAAATTTAACTTTTTGAAAGCTCTTTTCTCTAAATCTTCTAAAACTAAATTTGAAACTATAGGGGACAATGGAGAACCCATAGGACAACCACTTAATTTTTTATAATATTTTTCATTAAATGAGAAAACCATGTTATTAAAAACAGTTCTGGTAGCTATTAAAAATTCAGATTTTGTTATTTTGGTAAGATTATGATTTAAATTTAATTTTTCTTCTATGCAAACCAACGCAAGATCTAATGGAATGTTATTGAACATAGAGACAACATCTAATGAAACCATAGAATGTGTTAAAGGAACCTTAATTTTCTTCAAAGAGTCTTTTAAATCCAAACTATTTTTGACAAAGGATTCTGTGTTTCCTAAAACAGGTTTTAGAAATAATTAAATTTTCAACCAAATAGTATAACTTTTGAGGAAGAGAGATCAATTCTAAACACAAAAAACTTTTAAACCAATAAAATTCGATGACTTTCTCCGACCAAGAAAATTTTCTGATCTTTTTGACTTTCCCTGAACAATAATATTCCCTGATTTTTCCCTATCAAAAAAAATTTCCTGACTTTTCCCTGACTTTCCCAGATCAATAAAATATCCTGTCTATGCGCTGACATATAATACATTTCCCTGACTCTCTCCTGACTCTTCCTAACCAATAAAAATTCCCTGATTTATGCATGAATTTTCTATGACAACAAAGTTTCCTGATTTTCCCTGATTTTTTAGACTTTCCCTGCCCAATAAAATACCATGACTTATCTGTAGATTTCCTTGATCAATTAAATTACCTGCCTTTTGCCTTGCCAATAAGAATTTCCTCACTTTTCCCTGATTTTGTCTGGCCAATAAAAGTCCCTGACTTTTCGTTGTGGAATAAAATTCCTTGTCCTTTTTTCACTTTCCCTGATCAATAAAATTCCATGACTTATCTCTTACTTTTTTTGATCAATTAAATTACCTGCCTTTTTCTTTGCTAATAAGAATTTCCTGATTTTCTCTGACCATCAACAGTCCCTGACTTTTCGCTGATCAATAAAATTCCTTGTCTTTTTATTGACTTTCCCTAACGAATAAAATTCCCCGACTTTTGCTTGACCAATAAAATATTCTGACTTTTCCCTAAGTTTCCTTGAACAATTAAATTCCCTGAATTTTTCCTTACCAATAAAATTCACTGACTTCTTCCGTACAAATACAATTTCTTGACTTTTCCCTGACCAAAAATTTCCTGAATTTTTCCCGACCATTAAAATTCTTTGACTTATCCCTAAATTTCCTTGACCAATTAAATTACCTGGCTTTTTCCTTACCAAAAAAAATCCCTCGACTTTTCCCTGATTTTCCCTGGCCAGTAAAAGTCCCTGATTTTCTCTGGAAATTAAAATTCCCTGATTTTTGACTGAATTTTTTCTAACCAACAAAATTTCCTGATTTTACCTGACTTTTTCGACTTTCCCTAACCAATAAAATTTCCTAACTTATCTCTAACTTTTCCTAATCAATTGTGTTCCCTGAGTTTTTTCTTGCCAATAAGAATTCCCTAACTTTCTATGGCCACTAAACTTCCCAGAAATTTCCCAGGCGAATAAAAGTCCCTGACTTATCCCTAACTTTCATGCACCATTTAAATTTCCTGAATTTTTCCTGGCCAACAAAATATCACTGACTTTACCTGACAAATTAAATTCCCGGACTTTTCCCTGATTTTCCCAGGCCAATAAAAGTCTCTGACTTTTCGCTGCCCAATAAAATTCCATGACTTATCCTTAACTTTCCTTGACCAATTAAATTCCCTGAATTTTAATTTGACAATCGAATTTCCTCACTCTTCCCTGACCAGAAAACTTACTTGACTTTTCCCCAAACAATAAACTTCCCTTACTTTTCCCTGATTTTCCCAGGTCATTAAAAGTCCCTGACTTTTCTCTGACCAATAACATTCCCTACATTTTGCGACTTTCCCAATAAAAGTCCATGACTTATCCCGAACTTTACTTGACCAATTCAATTCCCTGCAGTTTTCCTGATTTTTTCTGACCAATGAAAGTCCCTGACATTTCACTGATCAATAAAATGACCTGATTTTTTCGACTTTTCATGACCTATAAAATTTCCTGACTTTTCCCTGACCAATAAAATTCCCTGACTTATAACGAACTTTCATTGACCAATTAAATTTTTAACTTTTTCCTTACACATTAAATTTCCTTACTTTTCCCTGATTTTCCCTGGCCAATAAAATTCGCTGACTTCGCTGACGAATAAAACTCCCAAAATTTTTCGACTTTTCCAATAAAATTCCATGACTTATCCCTAACTTTCCTTGAGCAATTAGGTTTCCTCACGTTTTCCTAATTTTTCTGGCCAATGAAATTCCCTGACTTTTCCCTGGCCAATAAAATTCCCTGACTTATCCCGAACTTTCACTGACCAATTAAATCTCCTAACTTTTTCCTTACACATTAAATTTCCTTACTTTTCCCTGGCCAAAAAATTTCCTGACTTTTCCCGAAGCAATAAAATTCCCTGAATTATTTGTCATTCCCTGACTTATACTTAACTTTCCTTGACTTTTCCCTGAACAATAAACTTCCTTGACTTTTCACTGAACAATAAAATTCCCTTACTTTTCCCTGATTTTCCCTGGCCAAAAAAGTCCCTGACTTCGCTGACGAATAAAACTCCCTACATTTTTCGACTTTTCCAATAAAATTTCATGACTTATCCCTGACTTTCCTTGACCAATTAGGTTTCCTCACGTTTTCCTGATTTTTTCTGGCCAATGAAAGTCCCTGACTTTTCACTGATCAATAAAATTACCTGATTTTTTCAACTTTTCATGACCTATAAAATTCCCTGACTTTTCCCTGACCAATAAAATTCCCTGACTTATCCCGAACTTTCATTGACCAATTATTTGTCATTCCCTGACTTATACTTAACTTTCCTTGAACGATTGAATTTCTTGACTTTTCCCTGAACAATAAAATTCCCTTACTTTTCCCTGATTTTCCCTGACCAATAAAAGTCCCTGACTTCGCTGACGAATAAAACTCCCAACATTTTTCGACTTTTCCAATAAAATTCCATGACTTATCCCTAACTTTCCTTGACCAATTAGGTTTCCTCACGTTTTCCTGATTTTTTCTGGCCAATGAAAGTCCCTGACTTTTCACTGATCAATAAAATTACCTGATTTTTTCAACTTTTCATGACCTATAAAATTCCCTGACTTTTCCCTGACCAATAAAATTCCCTGACTTATCCCGAACTTTCATTGACCAATTATTTATCATTCCCTGACTTATACTTAACTTTCCTTGAACGATTGAATTTCTTGACTTTTCCCTGAACAATAAAACTCTCTGACTTTTCCCTGAGTTCAAGGGTTTCTCTGACCAACGGCTACCTTGTGTAAATTATCGTAAAGCCTGATTAAATTCAAAGTAATCTGCAGATCATTTTGAAATAAACCTTCCTAACAAAGAGGCAATAATTTGCATTCTGCCATCCCCGACAAAGAACAGAATAATGCGAGGGCAACTCCTCGTGGTGCTTGCGACTCGATCTTGCTATTTTTGCAAGTGTCGCATACAGTGTACTCTGCATACGTACACCTATTGCAAAAAGGAGAGCCGATTGTGCAAATAAAAAGAAGAGGAAAAAAGAAAAAACGAAAAACGAAACACGTTTGTAGATCGAAACTTGAGAACACGATTACCTTCGATCCGTTGATCCACAAGCACATACATCCACTCGTTGCGTTTCGCCTGTGCATGTACGAGATGCGAGCGAATCATACACACGAGAAAAAAAAAGATAGAAAAGATAAAAAAATTCTCTGACGAAGCTACATCGCGATCTCGTTGATGCCTTAATGGCATATCAGATTTCAACTAAATTGCCGAGTCTATCCTACTGGCCTGCTACTTAATTTCATCTTTGTTCAAATGATTTTCAATTTTTTCTTTGAGTTTCCTATTTCAGTTTTATAGAATGTATTAGGTAGAAGAGAATAAATTTAAAAATGAGATATTTATTTCGGGAGTTTGCGTTTTGAATTTAAGATTGGGAAAGGTCTGGGTTTGGAAGATCTGATAGAAGAAAAACTTGGAATGGTGGCGCCACTATACGGGTTGCTGGTGTTGATAAAGTAGATTTTTTTTACAAGGAAATTATAAAGAACAGTTTTTTTGTTTTTTTTTGTTTTGATTCAGAACCAATATATTTAGATTATTATATTATCAACAATATTGAAAATTAATAATCCAAACATAATACATTTCTAAACATTTCTAACATTAAAATATTGTTATTTATTTATTTTTAATTTTTAATATTTTATCAATGTAAAAATTAAATAATTTTTTTTATTTTGAAAGTTCACCAATATATTTTTAGTTCAGGATTCATCTCTTTTGATTATAATTACCAGTATTTTCTTATGAAATCATCTTTTATGGTTGACAATTGAACTATTTGGTTAAATAGTCTATTGATTTATATATTTATTTGGAAATTAGTAAGCCCAATATTTCAAAGAACCAATCATGGGGCTACAAATGTACGTATAACGTATAAAATATACGTACGGTTTAAGCGTGTGCAGATCGTGCAGGAAAGTTGAAATATTTATTTTGTTTAAAATTCAACTAATTTGTTAAAAAAATTTATTTCCTGGTAGAAAAGTAAACTGTTTTTTTTAATTCGTCTTTGTCGATAGAAAATTCATTTTCTTGGATTAAAAATTCAATTTTTGGTAAAAAAATCTTTTTGTTTGGTTAAAAAATATTTTCTTAAAAAGTCACGTTTTTTGGTCAAATATTAATCTTTTTCGCATGAAAGATAATTCCTGTTATTTAAAAAGTCTACTATTATATTTTTGATATAGGATTCATCGTTTTGATTCAAAATGCAACTATATTGTTATAAAGTCATATTTGTTGGTTGGAAGTTATATTTTTTTTTAAATTCTACTACTATTTTTTGAGTTTATAAGTCCTCTCTTTTGGTTAAAAATTCTACTATTTACTGGACAACTAATTTCTTTTGTTTAAAAGTCACCTGTCTTCGTCGAAAATTAAACTGTTTTATTGAAAATTTGTTTTTTTTTTAATAGAAAATTATCCTTTTGGATCGAAAACCCCGTATATTTTGGTTAAAAATTAATCTTTCTTGGTTGTAAATGCAAATTTTTGGTTGAAAGTTCATCTTTGTAAGCTGAAAATTTAACTATTTGTTTGAAAATTAAATAGTTTTGTTCAAAATCCGT
>JAAAKG020138111.1:0-12723 GCA_010014905.2 Druon quercuslanigerum
CGGATCCGTTATCACACACTTAACAAGTCAAAGCTGTTGACCATCAGGCAGCATATTGTTGAGAGAATACGGATACTCTCTGACGCTAAGAAAAGTCTAGAGTAGAGAGAGAGGTGGTCCAGACAAAACCAACAATTTCTCTCTGACACATCTCGACTCTTTCAAGACCCTCCAGTTAGTGTCGAGCACCCGCCCAAACTAGAGGATATTCGGAAGAGCTAATCCCGGAGTGGTTGGTGGTAGGGCGCACATTACTAATGCCGAAAATGGGCAATTTAGCTGACCCAAAGTATTACAGGCCAATTACTTGTCTGAACATACTGTATAATACATTTACAGCTATCTTAAATGATTGGATTGCTCGAGCAATCGGACCTGTGTGGCAAGAAATGTATGAACAACGCGGCTCAACGAAAGGCGTAGCAGGATGTCGGGAGAACGTGCCTATCGTCAGATGTGTCTGCAAAGATGCAGAATTCTATCAGCGTGACCTATCGATGGCCTGGAATGTATACCGTAAAGCTTTCGATTCGACCTCCCATATACTTATCATCTATCTTTTGGAAAGCTTAAGGGTTCATCCGCAAATTGTGAGGTGCATAGAGAGATGCCACTTTGGAAAAGCAGATTTACTATCTCATCTGGAAAAACTCGTTTGACAACTAACAAGGCCACTTTCCAAATAGGTGTTTTTCAGGGCGACTCCATGAGCCCACTCCTCGTTTGCCTCACATTATTGCCCCTAGCTCCAGCACTTCGCCATTCCCAGGGGTACCTTTGCGGCAAACCTGCAAATCGAAAGCACAAGGTAACTCACGTATTTTACATGGATGATCTTAAGATCTATGCTAAAAATAAAGAGCAACTACATCTAGTTCTAGGGATTGTTAAAAGATACATTAAGGAAAAAGGAATGGAATTTGGGTGAGAAAAATGCGCCAAGGCTTATTTGGAGCGAGGGAAACTTAATGGCATCTCTGAAGACTCTGATCTCGTCGATAAAAGCGCTATACGACACCTTTTGCAATGGAGAGACTTATACGTACCTGGGCTTATACGACCTCAGAATTAGGGTTTAACGGAAAAAATTTCCCCTGGCCTAGGGGAAAATGAAAAAATAGGGAATTCTGGAATCTGCGAAGGTGATAATATTAAAATAGCAGAATGTCTGTACTTTGCAGCTAATAAATAAACTTTTATCTATTTCGAAACGCTAAAACAAAATCCGACAAAACAGTAAAATAAAATGGTTTTGCGAGATTTCAACGCTAATTAAAATTTCTTGCTTTCTTTCTCATTAAAATTGTCTCTGGTATATATAAAACCATTTTATGCTAATAATTCGATGATTACGTAAACTGTTTTAACAATTTATTATTGTCTTTAGCAATTTTATCATGGAATAGTTAGAAAGTCCCGGTTTTTTACAAATGTTCCATTTGTTATTCAATTTTCAATTAGAGGGATGTGATAGTTCATGAATGTTAACAAGAGTGATGGTTTAAACAATTTATTATCATTATTATTAATATTTTCTTTGCTTGATGGTAGAATGTTGCGGTTTTTTCTGATTTTTTTTAACTATTTGTCTATTTTTCATTAGAAGTGGCTTAATAATTAACAATATAAAAAATAATTATTTAAACTAATTATTGTTGTTCATGACTATGTTCATCTATATTAATGCCTAATAGTTGTGTATTTCGATAACGTATTCCTTTCTATCATTTTTCACTTAGTGAGTTAATAATTAATAACAGTTAACAAAAAAATGGTTTAAACAATTTAATATTGTTTATAACAATCTTCTCTTAGATAAGTGCTAGAAAGTTTTGGTGTATTTTAAAATCTTTAACTTTGCTTCGCCGTCTTAGTTATTAAAAAATCATAAATAACATTCTTCGGTGAGGTGTGAGAAAGGTAGCAATTGTCTAATTGTTGTTTGTGAACAAAAATATTGAGTTTTAACTCGATTCAGATCATGTTAAGGATTCTGAATAAAATTGACGAAAATGTCTTTTTCGTACGGGAAATACGTTTGAAACTTTATATAGGGTTTTCGGCACCTCTAAATATCTTTTTTCGATGGGTTTATTTTTGTTTGGATTCGATATTTTTTGGACCACCATACTAAACAGTCGCTAAACATATGCACTGTTCGGTAATCCTATATCGTACTCTATGAATGACTTCTTTAGATAAAGAAATGTATACAAGGAAGTAAGAAAATATATCATCTGATTGGTTTTCTTGACCTTGAAACATTTAATGTAATGCTAAACATATTTAAACATTTTATGAAGTAACTACCAGTAATGCGCTTTACTTTGCATTATCGTTACCAGAAAACTGTAACGCGTTACCATTACCGTTACTCTTTTTAAAAAATAATGCGTTATAGTTACCGTTTCTAAAAAAATAACTTTTCTGGTAACGCCTACCATACAGAGCTTCTCTTTTCCCGTAGTGTAAGGGTATTTCTCCGAATATTCAAAAACTTTCCGTTGGCTAGGCAGAAATTGGGTTACGAGAAAGCGAATTTATTTCAGTTTTCATTCCTGCAACTCGAAGTACGAACAGATTGTGTATTTATTCATCGTATTTTGTGCACGTAAATGTATTCTGCGTAAAACCCTAAGCTTCTTTTTAATTTTCCACTTATTCCCCTAGGGAAGGAGGAAACATGTCACGTTCCGAGCAAATGGGCGAGGGTAGTATAGAAATTTGGAAAGAGAGAGACTAGAGTGCTGTTTATGTCAGGGTGGTAAGACCTGACAATTTATTTTTGTTTGTGGGTACGTCGTCACTTTTCAGTTCTATGGGAACTGTGTTAGCTTCTGTGTTTTTAAATGAGCGAGAGATGGTCAGATTAAAAATAGATTGACTGGAAAGTCATAGAACGGATAGTTGGTTGCAAATATTAACTTACATGTACCTTTTCTCTTTAAGAAAGGGCGAAAGAGAGTTGCTTTGTCGATTGGAACTCTGTTGTTATCGTAGGGCAGCGACGAAACCTTACCGGATGTTTGTTTAGTGAAAACAATCCACAAGCACGATTCACTAATAATAGTGCGATATAGCGCCCTAAGCATCTACCCAGTCCACACTTAAGTTCTTTTCGTGAATGTTAACACATCGGTCTTTATTCGCGAATAGATTCGATTAACGACGACCGAAAGTCACAGCCGACGGGACTTCAGTACTCGGCTTGAACACGGTAACTATTTTTAATTTGAACTTTAAAGTACGCGGCTTCATCAAAGCGATTCGTTGGCTGTAGTTCGAGTGAACAGTGTAACTGCTTGAGGCTGCTGACGAATCTACAGGACAAATGAAGGGCAGTCTCGGTTGAAAAAGTAGGTTAAGTGAATAATGCAGTTCACATTTTTTTTAATATTAAGAATAATTATATAGAAGAGAACAGGAAGGTTTATGTCGCATGTTTGCATGCGAGATCCTCGGATAATGAAATGTTGAAAAGTCAACCCTTTTGTTGAGGAAATCATTATTTCCACGAAAACTAAAAATTTTGCGAAAGAGAGATACTTGCGGATTGCACCACGGCAGCATTTAAACGGCGAGAATCTTTCGTAAAATTATCATTTTGCTCACAATTCTGATATCATAGAAACATTCACGGCTGACATCATGTTTTCAAAGGGCCACTGTTAGATGGTGACCTTAAATATTGCGAAATATGTCTCAAAATGGTTAAAAATGGGTACAAAATTGACATTTCCTGTGCGGGTGAAGACCAGCCACTGCGGAATGGGCGTCTCCGACTTTAAAATATAAGTTGAAGATGTTTGCCAATTGTTGATTTGTGGAAGTAAAGTTCTTCCACCAGAAGTTTTTGATACCATCTGGTCCTGTAGCGTAAAAGTTCTTTGTGTCCCTGAATGCTTTCTACACATCTTCGGCAGTGCTTGATGGACATTACTCCTTAGGTGTCATGAGGTTTTCGCAAAGTTCCTTAAAGCGAATGATATTCTTAGTGTTTTCCTTCAATTTCAGTATTCGGATCTTCTAAACCTCTATATCAAAAGTCTCTACCTCGTTGTGCTTGGGTCGATTTTTCACAGAAACAGGGAGGATGATAAGAGACGCGATGGGTCAGCGAGAAACTGTCTCCTTTCATAGTACCATCCCGCCCGCTTTTGTATTTTTTTCCTTACTTCAGGTAACACCCGTATTTTGTCAACAATGTGCCGGTTGATTGTCAGCAGGTTTGACTTGTTCAGTGTGCGAAGGTAGTTCCTGAGTTCGTGGGCGAACTTTCGGATCTCTTCATCCATTTCAGCCTCCATAAATTCTCATTGTTTTGGTGGTGTCATTGTTGTTCCCGTGAGCAGCTAGGGAAAGGTTTTGTCCCACTTGCAGGGTTGGGGCTGCATACTCTGGTATTTCGCCCGGTATCCGTGAGTCATCATTGAAGACACCTTACCCGGCTGCCATTCAGCTCTCGGAACGTTGTTACGACGCCGCTGATTGGTTTTTCCTTTCGGACCATCCCTGGATAAGTGTGCGCATCAACAACTTAAGATCAGTTTAAAGTTAAGATTGAGTCTCCGGATTCTATAACCACGCATAAAATTTTCCTAGCCGCTTTAGGCCGCTCGAGTTGGCCCCTGATGACTTAAAAATCAGTTTTCGAAAATTTAACTTTTTAAAATATCACTTTGTAGAAAATTTCATGGCACATCTTTTTTCTCTCGACCAAAAAGCTGTATCTTTTACCGTTTTTGTACAAAATAAAAAAAACTTAATTTTAGGACCAGCAAATTAACTAAATATTTTCACTTCAACTCCCTCCGAAAGACAAAGTTCTTTATATTTTAACATAAAAGTTTAATACACTATCTATCAAACTGTTCTTAAGATAATGTGCAGTTTAAAATTTATTTATTTTGTAGCAATTATTTTTTTGTGTGGGCAAAATCATTAAATAATTATATCTTATTATATATACGTATTTACAGGGTGATTACAAACATTCAGAAAAGTATATCTCACAACACAAATTTTAAAACAAAATAATAATTTTTAAACGAAAAAATGAACTTTCTACTAAAAGAGATTAGCTTTTAACCAAAATTATGAATTTTCAACAAAAAGGTTTATTTTCAACCAAAAAGTTTAATATCTACCAATAATTTCTTTTTGGCTTGAAAATTTTGTAGAACTTCATTTTACTAGTTTTTATTCAAACTAAACTTGTTAGTAATTATACTACTAATAAGATAAAAATAGTTTAGAACATATTAAATACTTTTTGTAAAAACCGAATGAATAGAGTTCGTAGACAATCTTATTAAGAACATAATAAACCAATACAGTATTATAGATATTAAGTAAACATTACGGCTAATTTCTGTATATAAAATAAAACGAAAAACTTAGATCAACTATTTCCAAATAAATAATTACTTCTTAAACTATTCTTTCTGCAGTACATTTATATTTCGTTTACAAAATTTGTTAGACTTAGCAATGTGGCTACCTTTTTTGATATCATAAATCAAGTTTAAGATTGAGTAATGTGCTTTTCGACTTTATACTAAAAACATCCGTCATATTTTAAATTTATTACTCAATACAAAAATCCTGTTTCCTTTATTTCCTCTAGTTTACAGTATATTTTGCATATAAAATATGCCCTACATTTTACTTACGCAAATTTTTACGAAATGAAAATAATAAAATAATAATTTTCAAAGTTAATTAATTTATTTTTTATTCACTTTCATAAGTATTGAAATGTTTATTTTTTTTAAGGGGAGTGTAGTACAAATACCTTGTTTTTCTTTACCTTGCTAATATTATTAGCCCTACTTTCTTTGCTGCCCTCGCTTTTTGTTTACATTATGTTTCTAATGTATACCTATTTCAAGGACATTGTATACAAACATACATGTATTCTAACGGGCTTAATAGCGCGGTGCATCCCGACTCCGAAGTTATCGCCCCTCACGTGCTCGGTGAATGCTATTTGAATGATCCTATTTTGTTAACGAATAATTAAATTACGGTAAAACTTCTCAGAAAACTTAATTATATCCCACCAAGCATTTATTTTGCTGGAAGCTTGGGCTTCCTCAAAATTCCCTCGATAGACGAAGCGTTTGAAAATTGTCTAACGTTATTGTGATACTGCTTGTCAATAAAATTGATAACTTTTTTATTTAACAAAGTTAATAAATTTTAAATTGCACATTATCTTAAGAACAGTTTGAAGGACAGGGTATTGAATTTTTATCTTAAAATATAAAGAACTTTGTCTTTCGGAGCGAGTTGAAGTGAAAATATTTAGTAAATTTGATGGTCTACGATGGCTTCAACGATGTGCTTTTGTGTCCTAATGTATGTGCCAGCCGGGCCTTTTTCACCTCTCGGTCCCAACCATGATGTACGCATTGTCCTTGGCAGTGCGACGGAGTCAAGCATCGGGTTCGTCGGCTCTCGAATCATGGTTTAAGTCTTCCTCGAGATTGCTGCCTACCATAACGTTGAACATCGTATGGATTCCGGGAGATATGTCTTTCTTTTCCACACCCTCAGAATTTTTGGACCTTCGTTTACTTCCTTACTCTACGGGGCACCCAGCGCATCTTTAGGTGTCCTGCACAGAGCAGTCTCACTGCCAGCTATTTCATTATATCCACGTAGGCCTTCAGACTCCCTCTGAAGCATCAAATTTTGAAAGGTGTAAAACAGTCGGTTGGAGAATAAAAAATGTAAAATTGAAAATCCTAGCTGATCGGTTTCGCAAGTTATGGATTTTTCTGTATTTATACTATTCACTCTCATGAAAACCAGATTAGAACTGATAGCGTTTTAAAGTGCAAATTGAAATACCAATATAAATATTCGCGCTATAGTAATAAATGGAATAGAGGGCGTAACGAGCGAGCGATCAGCGAGGACGAGCGTGAAAGGAAGAGTATATCGATTTGCGTTCCTAGCAAGGACAAGAGCGAATGTTTTTCCGAGCGTCGTGCGAAACGAAATACGGGCGTTGTTTTTGAACTAAAATATTCAGAGCGAAACAAGATTTGCACGAATTACTTATTTTCGATCTTTGTACAGTTATTAACAGTGTTAAATATATTGACAACTCATGTAATTATAATTCTACTGGAGTATTTATTTCTCACCGGAGATTCTTTCCCCTCCAGAACACTTAAGTACACACATGTCATGGACCTTTTGATCCCAATATGAAGAAATTGAGTATGTATGTATGATTTATTGTTGAAAATCTTGTTTCTTTTTGGAAATTTATTGATAAAAGCGGACAGGTACCCTTGTTGTGTTACTTTTTTTAAATGTCGGAGGAAGCAAAGAGGCAGCGCTTAAGGTTAAAAGAAAATCCCTGTTATTGGTTTCGAAACTAATGTATTTCGAAAGAAATTTGATCGTTTATAAAATCCAACTATTCCTTTAAAATGACGGCTTTTGCAGACAAGTTAAATATTTGGTTGAAAATAACTTTTTTGTTTGCAAATTAACTTTCTAATTAAAAATGCAAAAAATCGTTTTTTTATATTGAAAATTCCACTATTCTGGCAGAGAATTTAACTATTTAATAAAACATGAAAAAAATGAAAACTTTAAAGATTTTGTAGAAAAGTATTATATTGCATTTTTTTATGTGAAAGCATATTTTTTGGTTGAAAATTCAACTGTTTCTTATATAATTCAGTTTTTTGCTGAAACTCTGACTACTTACGTTTCAGGCACCGATTAGCACTAAAGACCAGTGCGAGGCAACCCTGGAAACTGCTGCTATATCGGAGCTATTGTGCTTATATTACTCAGACATAAATTTTTCTATCACGGATTTGCATAGGCCACCTAGCGGTATACATTATAAATATAATTTAGAAAACAATAAATTTATAAAAATTAGCTGAAGCGTTTTAAGTTATGTTGCAAAAACGGAAATACTGAAAACTGGCATGATTCAAAGAGTATGTAGATCTAATATCAGTAAATTTACTAAAAGAAACAAGATTTTCAACAACAAATCATAAATGCATACTGAATTTCTTTGTATTCGTTTCAAGAGGCCGATTGTATGTGTGTACTTCAGGGTTCTGCTCTGATTTTCATGAGGATGCATAACATAAAAAACGTACATAAATTGCGAAACCGATCAGCTAGGATTTTCAGTTCTACATTTTTTAAATCTCAAAACGATGTAGAAACTCTATGCATTAGCCGATTTTGGATCCATTTTCAAATCACTTTTTTCTTGCTTCAGGACCACCGTGGTTACTGATGATGAATCTGAAGTCAGATTTTTAAAATCCAAAATGGTCGATCCAAAATTGATACTAAAATCATAAAAAAGTTGATAATTTTTTATCAAAAGTAGTTATGTTTACAAAAGTTTGTGTACTGAGGGTTTCTGGGTCAGTGAATATAAAACTTGAATCAGATTTTCAACTTCCAAATGGCCTATTCAATGTGGTGGACCAAGAATTTGGAAAATTGACACATTTTTGTAAATATCATCCTAACTAACATCCTAGCATCGCTCTAAGAAAAGAGAGACGCACCAAAATAAGCTGTTTTTTCGCCTATTTTTTGGACCTCGCTAGCGACCTGGTGAAAAAATATAAAAATATGTTACAGGTATCAAATTACTCGTCATTAAAAACCAAAGTGAGCATCGCTTTTCGTTTCTTAAAAATTTCAAAAAATTACACCTTTTTAATTGTTGAAAAGACCAAAAAAAAATAAAAAATAGGAAATACCACTAAATTTAAAATTATTTTTCATTGTATTTTTTGTATACAATAAACGTTACGAAAGTAAAATCACGTCTTTTCTTGATTGATAATGGGTTGATGTAAAAAATGATTTTATAATTAGTGGTATTTCCTATTTTTAAAATTTTTGTGGTTCTCAAGAATTAAAAAGGGATAATTTTTTGAAATTTTTAAAAAACGAAAAGCGTGATCGTTTTGATTTTTAATGATGAGTAATTTGATACCTGCAACATATGAGGGGGGCGTATTAATATCAGCCTTCAGTTTACTGAGTTTATAAAAACATCATAAGGACTTTGGCCATTTGTAAACTTCACTTGGAAAGAAGGCTTCGGAAAATCTTTTTGAAACATACTTTCCTTTCTCGTTTCCACCAATTCCCTGTAATGCCTGATTGAAAACCTTTTCAGCTTGACAAAAAAAGAGAATAACTTCATGAGATGGATATTTTAGACGTATGTTAAATATGTTAGTGTAGGAAGGAAAGGGCGAAGAGTGGAGAGAATGGCACCGGTGAAGCTAAAGAAATGTGTACATAAGAGGGAACAAACAGAGATGAGAAACGAATGTAGGTAAGAATGAAGGATGTGTTATTGTAATATAGCAGGATTGGAGAGAAAGGATAGGGCGTTTATAATAAATTTGATACAGTGGGATGTAGTAATAATAATAGAGACGTGGTTACATGAAAAGGGATGTGAATGAGTAAGGGAAGGTTACCAAGAGGTTACAAATGGCAAGTTTAAAATGCAGAAGGGAAGAATAAAAAGAGAAGAATAAAAAGGGTAGAACAATGGGAGGAATGGCGATGGGAGTATGGAACGACTGTATAACAGGGAAGGATAGCAAAGAACAAAAAGAACGATTAATTGTAGAAGAGGTGAAGATCGGAGTTGAGAAGTGGAAGATAGTGGGGACAGGAGATAGAGAAGGATGGAAATGGGGAGAAGAGAGAGGAACAAAATCCAAAGATAAGGTACTCAGTGGGGAGAAAAAGATGTTGCTAAAGAGCTTGGACGAGTTGGGATGGTTTATCTTGAACGGAAATATATAAGAAGATGAGGAATGAGCATATACATAATCAGGAGGAGAAATGGGAACGGTAATTCATTATATGATAGTGGATGTTGAGTTAATAGAGAAGGGCAAGAAATCAGAGGTAGGGGATTATATTGATTCGGATCACTTGTAATCAATAGTGACATTCGAGGAAGAAAAATGTAATAGCAATATGGATAAAAAAGGGAGCAAATGTAAACAGTGCAGGACGAGAGAAATGTTCAGCGAAAGTTAGGAATGAAGGAAAATATGTTCGAAAAAGAGATGAGGAAGAGGACATAACTAGGGAGGAAATATGAAAGGCGTTAGGAATAATAAAAGACGGAAAGGCAACTGGTATATATGAGATTCCAAATGAAGTATGGAAATATGGAGGGACGCAACTTAAGGAAGGGTCCTAACACTCTATAAAGTATACGTAACTGTTTTGTCGGAGGGATTAAATTACGAAGTTGAGGAAAGAATGGATGAAAGAGTTGGCAGGTGCTAGAAGAGCGAGTGGAGAAGATAAAGGAATTTATGTGAAAAAATGGCAACATGGAGATACAAGAGGAGTGAAATAAAAAGAAAACGGAATTCGCTTAGATTAGAAGGGTCGAGATCGTGAGTAATGGTTATAGATGCGGTTGCGTTCTCTTTCTCGCTTGCACTTTCTCTCTCGATCGCTCGCTCGGTCCGTCGCTCGCAAACACGTCCTAAATTGTGCTATCGCAGGAAATAGAAATAAGGATTTAGATAATAGATTTTATGTAATATGTTGTAAGTAACTGTAAATAGTGATGATAAGACTTTATAAAAACATATAGGCGGAATGGTTGTAAGAAATTAAAGTCATGTAAAGCCTTACGGGACACATTATTAATAAAGAAGAAGACTCTCGCTATAGTCTCCGCGCGAGACGCCAAACCACTAGAAACCTGAGACACTAAACATTTTTTAAATATCATTTGAATTAGGCGTACGTTTTTCAGAAAACTTCTTTGTAATATAAATATAATCTAAATATAAATATTTTTATTCCTCTGGGTCTATAAGTGGAAGGAAATTTCGAACTACATTCCTTAAATTTTATATTAAAAAATTCCAAAAACTAACTGACAGAGCGCGAGTTAGTGAGAATAACGAAATAAAATCGATTTTTCCAAAAAAGTCCGTTTTTTGTACTTAAATAGAAAACTAAAAAAGTTACAACTTTTTATCTAGAAAAAAATATGTGCAATGAAATTTCACAGCCAGATATAGATAAATAATTGTATCGTCCCTTATTCGATCCGACAGGTCAATTACAGTTTACCGATGATTTCATTTAAAAATGAAGCCGTGGATTCATATACGTTAGAAAACCTCACCAATATGGGTATCTATTAAATCACCTTAGAGAGTAGAGTTAAAAATTGACCCCCCTCCCCCTAAAGGTAGTTTAAATGGAGAAATTAGACTGCTAAAAATCGCGAAAAATATTCGAAAGACTAACTATGATAAGGGTCTTGAAATTATACGATTCAGCCGGGAAAGCATTGTACTGAAAGTCAATTTTTAAAATCGTTCCAAAATTAATTTTAAACACTGATACTCGTAGAGAATTTCAAGGTATATCTTCCATTCCTTTTGAAATGTGTTGTAGGTTTTGCTGTGTTTGAAGTAATAGATAAAGAACAACGTTTTTCTAAAATAAAAAATTTCAAACTTTTTTCACTCTAACTCGCGCTAAATTAACCATTAAATTTTTGTTTAATTTAAAAAAACAAAGTTTTCTGAAAAGTTTTAGCTTAGTCGGATGAATGGTAAAAAAACGATGAGTGTTTTAAGTTTCAAGTGAAAATCTTGACGCTACCCCATGCACATGCCTCCTCGGTTGCGAACTTGTTGTAGCGGACAATATGCAGTATAATATGCAATATGATAATATGCTTCTGTGTGTTTATTTCAATCGCCTTCTTGGTTGCTGAGTCTCTGCTTTTGCCGTTGATTGAATAATGCCATCTGCTTCTAAGAGGTGTGGTAGTATTGGGCCATTATAAGGTTACGCAGGTACATCAATAGCATTATTGTATTGTATTGCTTCACCAGTCGCTGCTTGATCTTGCGGTTAAGCTTCCTGTAGCTGATGCTTAGTACCGGCGTTTTTTACGCGAAATAAGTCTCGTGTAATCTGCAATATTCGGTCTTCTAAGATGAGTGCATTATTTTTAATTTACTTCATCTTAATATAATTGACGACCGAGAGAAACGAGAAGTACCTGAAGATGTTTTTGTGATATTTGAGTTGCCATCATGATTCTTATTTTTTCTTGAATTTATCATGTCATAAGAAACGCATCCTACGTATTTCACGCAAATTAAATCTTATTTGGGCTCATGAAAAATTTTTTCTTTCTAATAATTTAATGTTCTCTCAGGTTTAGCCCGCATAAAACCAACCGAAAATCGTACTTATGAATAGGTAAATTCAAGTAAAAATTGCAAAAAGATATGTGTAGAGTTTTCCTGATGACTTGTTGACAAATCGATTAGGAGAATAAGAAAAACCATGGTATTATTTATTGATAATTAGAATATATATTAGACGGTTGTGCCGCTGGCGCCACTGGCACCGCTTGCCATCTTGCTTCAAAACCGCGCCGCCGCTGATTCGAATTCAGCACCATCAGCGCTGCGGCGTATCGGCGCGCCGAAGTTATCTTAGGTATATTTACATGGTAACAGATTTAATCCCGGCAGGTGAACATATTTTTATAATTTTGAAGCTGTATGTCAAAAAAATAATTAAACTAGACCATTACGCCGCCTCGCCCCCGCAGAGCAGCAAAGGCGGCGCGCCGCTCGCCGCCGATCAAAATTGCTCTAATCGCCGCCACTGGTCAAAAGTCTGTAAGTGCAACCCTCCAAT
>JAAAKG020138112.1:0-12723 GCA_010014905.2 Druon quercuslanigerum
CAGGATATTTCACGTACTTAAAGATACTTCACATACTTCAGGATATTTTAAAGTAATCCAGGATAATTTACATACTTCAAGATGCTTCACATACTTCAGGATATTCCTCGCGCATCAAGATACTTCAATATATTTAAAATACTTCAGGATACTTCACAATTTATCAAGATAATTCAAGATATTTCAAGGTATTTCAGAATAATTCAATGTACTTCAGGATATTTCACATACTTCAGGATATTTCACGTACTTAAAGATACTTCACATACTTCAGGATATTTTAAAGTAATCCAGGATAATTTACATACTTTAAGATACTTCACATACTTCAGGATATTGCTCGTGCATCAAGATACTTCAAGATATTTAAAATACTTCAGGGTACTTCACAATTTATGAAGATAATTCAAGATATTTCAAGGTATTTCAGAATAATTCAATGTACTTCAGGATATTTTACATACTTCAGGATATTTCACGTACTTTGGGATACATAAAGATATTTTAAAGTAATTCAGAATATTTCCATGTATTCTAAGATAATTTACATTCTTCAGGATATTTCACGTTCTTCAAGATACTTCAAGATTTTTTAAATAATTCATGAGACTTCAGTATATTTCAGGATAATTTAATGTACTTAAAGATACTTCATATACTGCAAAATAATTCACATACTTTAGGATATTTCACGTACTTCAAGATACTTCAGGATAATTCAGCACAAGTCTACACCATACTTCACGAGTTGTCATTCTCTCGAATAAAATAAATGAAGCTAAGTCTTTTTAAATCAGAGATATTTCAGTTTGAAGTTTGTTCGAGTCTGTTAAACCCATTCTAGGTGGAACGGAAAATTTCTAGGTTGTAGCACTTGAGTGTTAATTAACTATTTTTTTTAATTGAAGCAAAAAAATTGTTTCTTTTAATGATATGAATTCAAACAAATTTTTTTGTCCTAATAATTAATTTTTCTGAGTGTATGTTTGTTGCGAAATGTTTAATTTGGATCGAAATGAGTAATATGAACATTTATAAAGAAAATTGTACATACAAATAAATTCAAACATAAAACATCGATAACTTACAGCATTCAATTTTCAGGATTGCTTTTGAGGTACGCGTATCGATTGATATCCACAGAAGCCAGTTTGTTACTCGTTATTTGCCAGTCCCGCTGCGCTGTGACTAACATGCATGGACGATAAAATAAGGGGTGGGTTGTTAAAGGTAGAAATAATAAATTGATCGTGTGCAGCGAAATCACGGCATCGTGAATTCTCTGAAATGTAATAAAGTAAAATCAAGCCGTGAAAATCGAATCGATATGATATTCCATTCATAGCTCATGGCGAGATCATTATTTTAAAAATAAAGTTTTAATGTATCGTAAATTCTCAAGATTATTTGATATTCAGGAATGTAATAAATTTTATTAATATTTAGAATGTAATTTAATATTAAAGCATAAAGTATTGATTGAAAAAGAATACCCTTAAAATCTGAGTTAAATTTCCGGAATAAACGGAAGCTCGTCTTCTGAATATTGCGCAGAATCGTACATTTCTTAAAGAAATTAACTTTTCCAGTAATCACTATTAATGAGACGATAACATTTCACTTAACAGAAAACTTTTAAACAAATTAATTCCGCTAAGGGATCATATTTATCTGATTCGAATATTTTTAAAATTATTCACATTATCCTTAACGATTAATTTCTTAAAGGAATATGTGAATATTCTAGAATTTATTTTAATTGTTCAAAAAAGGCGCTATGCAAGCGATTATTGAACATTTTGAGCACTAAGTTGCACAGAAAAGGGCTGAAGTAGTCAAAAATGCGTATTTTTAATTGATAAAATTAATTTAAAAAATTAAGAGTATTCATTTATAAATTGAAATATTTTGTTTTTGTCTAACTGTTTAAATTACTTGAAACTTTTAGAGTCTTATTAAAATCTTTTGAAATGTTTTAAAAGCACTTCAAATCCTTTAGAATTAACTTGAAATTTTTTGAAATCCCTTGGTATATTTTTAAATACTCTGACAATCCTTAAAATATTTTAAACTACTGTGAATTTCTCTTAAAATTCCTTAAAACTTTAACAGAAACAAAAAATTTTTTTAATTAAATTTTATTAAAATAAAATTAATAAAGTGATTAGTTCAAATCAAATTAATTAAAATAATTAAAATTAAAATTAAATCAAATTAAAATTAATATAAATTAAGTAAATTAATTAAATTAAAAATGTAAATGTCATTATTAATGTTAATTATGAATTTCCAGTTTAAAATAAATAACAGAATCTTAGCTTAAAATTTTTTTAATGTAAATGCTTTGGATTTTAAATCTGCAACTTTCCAAATTATGAAATTACTTAATTTTCAGTTTTAAATGAATAACTCTGCAGTTATTAAATTTGTTATTCCGGAAAATGAAGTGTTCAAATTTCATGGCTTTCACTTTATAAGTTTTGAATTTTTAAATACTTCTGCAATTGTTAAGAGTAGCAATTAAATATTTTAATATTGATATTCGCTACTATTTGGAAATTGCAAATTTTCAAACGATGTGAAATTAGAAAAAAATTATCGCATTTTTAATTAAGAATTGTTTATTTAAAAAAATTTAGGTTTCATATCATTAAATTTTTGATACTTGAATAACAAAATTGAGTTTTAAGACTTCTAACTTTAAAAACCTAGATTCATTTAAAAAAATTAGTTTTAATATTTTATTTTAAAATTATATCTGAAATAAGAATTTTTTTTCTAATTGTACTGTTGCGCAATCATTTAAAGTTATATTATTTAAATAGTATTTGCAAAAAAATGGAAGATTTGTCCACAATAAAAATTAAAACTCTCTTTTTTAGAAAGACCAGAAACGATGCACGCTTGAAACGCGAGCGATTTTTTAAAACATTTCAGAAATAAAAATCCAAAATAAATATTGATGACAAATTTTTTGTATTTCTAAGCGTCTATTTTTTTAAATAATAAAAATAAAAGCCGGGTCAATCTTTTTGATAATTGGTGATAAAATAAATATTTTGAATTCAGAAATAATTCATAATATTTAGTATTTAATAATCTTATGATTTTTAATTAAAAATAATAATTTTCAACATGAAAAAGCACCATAAAATAACAAAAAATGTTTTCTAATTATAAATCATTTTTCAGGTTTAATAAGTTCTGTTTAAAATAACCTTTTTATCAGGTTTTAAACATTGACAAAACGTTGTGAAAAAAATTTCATAAAAAAATGTATTTTTAACAAGGTAGTTTAATTCGCAATCGAAAAGTTGACCTTTCAACAAACAAGAATAATTTTCCACAAAAAAGATTAAATTTTAACAAAAATATGAATTTTCTACCAAATAGTTAAAATTGCAACCAAAATGTTGATTTTTTAAAAAACAAGATTAATTGTATACCCGAAAAAACAACTTTTTGAAAAAATACATGGATTTTCTACCAAATACTTAAATTTTTAACATACAGGATAAAAATTAAAAAAAAATGGAAAAGGTAAATTTGTGGATAAAGACTCGTGTAAATAATAACTTTGAATAAAAACATCTAATTTTCAATAAAATTCTTAAATTTTCGACCACAAAGATATATTTTTGATCAAGAAAATTAATTTTCCGTCTGATTAATTTTCTTATCCAATATATAGCTTTGACCGCAGATCGAAAAGTTAAATTTTTGAATAAAATTTTTTTTTTTAAACCAAAAAGAGGAATTTTTCAAGGAAAAAGTTTAATTTACAATCAAATAGTTTACTTTTCTACAAAAATGTTGAATTTTCTACAAAGAACTAGAATTTTCAACGTATGTACATTTAAAAGCAAACCGTTGAATTTTAAACAATAATTATGAATCCTTGAATAAAAAAATTAATATCTACTAAAAAGTTGAACTTTCAACTAAAAGAGATACATTTTTAATCACGTAGTTAAATTTTGTATTCAGAAAAACAAATTTCTAACCAAAAGTGGAATATTTTGAATATCAGTTTGCAAAATTTATTTACAACCATAAATAAAACAAATTTTTATTAAAATAGTTAAACTCTACCCAAAAAAATGAAACTTTAGCTAAAACAATTATTTTTGAACAAAGTAGTTGATTTTTTGACGAAAAAGTTGATTTTTTAAAACATTGTTACATTTTCAACCAAATAATATAATTTTTAACCATACGAGATCAATTCTCATCCAAAGATATGACAGTAGCTTTTTTTAAATAAAAACACATGCTATTACCAAAAAATAGAATTAGATTTTCTTATTCACACTTATTCTCAATGATAATTTCAGAAAAAATTATAATTTTTGGATAAATTTTATGATTTTTTCTAACAAACAAATATATTATTTGGGACTCTGTCTCGAGAAAAATTCTTTTTGTGTCAGACTTTTAAATTGAGATCTTTATAATAAATTCAGCAACATTCATAATTAGTGGATAAATTGTATGTTATTTTAAAACAAATACAATAAAAAAATACATTATTCGGAAATCTGTAGATAGAAAAATTCGTTTTTCTCGATTAATTATAAGTTTAAAAACAGTTTAATAACAAAAAATTATTCAGGGGTCTCTTCAATGAATTTTTTTTTAGTCAGGCTACTAACACCGATCTTTGGCGCAAAATGTTAATTTCACTTACCCAAAACTAAAATAAAAAAGGCTGAGATAAAAAAAAAACAATTTTTCTGTCAGTAGATGCCTGAATAATGCATTTGATTATTGATTATTTTTTAAATATAAAATTTATCAATTAATTATGAATTTTGCTGAAGTTATCAAGAAGTTCCCAATTAATAAAACGAATTTTTCCGTCCACAGATGCCCGAATAATGCATTTGTTTATAAATCTATTTAAAAAAATTATAATATTAATCACCAAATTATGAATCTTAATAAACTTATCATAAAAGTCCTAATTACATAAATTTAAATAAAAAAAAATGAATTTTTCTATCGAAAAATGGATTTTATTGCATGTGTTTATAAAATTTGTTCATAATATTAGCAATAATAATCGCCTGAAGAAATGCATTATTATATTGTTCTTATCCAAATTTCTTGTAATATCAATTTTAAAAAACATAAAATTATGTAAAATCGTATAAAAGATTCTTTCAACAAATAATTTTATTATAAAAATATATTGTTTATTATGTAATATTGAAACAACCTATAACTAATGTTACTCTGTAAAAATTAACGATTTAAACTATTTTCTTGTTGTTGACGAGCACCAGGAACGTCTAATAGAAAAAATGACTATTTTTTCGTCAGATTTGTTTATTTATAAAAAAATTGAAACGCTGATTATAAAATCAGGTTAGACAACTCGCTTAAAAATTTTCTCAGCTTTTCTTAAATTTTTCTGTCGTCCAAGTCGGGCTACATTTGAGGGCAGTAAGTTACTTTGAACCAAAAAAGTTATTTTTTTTTCCAAAATTACTTACAGAAACTCAAAGCGGGTATTGAGATACTCGGCCCCTCCGAGTACCCAGTTAATGACAGGAATAGCCTATTAAAAAAAAATTTATGAGTTAAATTTGAGCATAATATTTTTCTACCTATTTATTTTGCTTATATCGCATATGTATTAGTGTCGATGACAATCGCGGATGAGAATGTGTGCATTAAAGCTAAAAGAGCTTTAACAAAAGAGAATTCCAAAAAATTTTAAAAATGACGAATTCTTGTATTAAATATATGTAAAAATGCTGTGAATGTGGTTATTTTCATCGGAAAATTCAGCAAACTGTCATAAAATCACAATTTTTTCAATGTATTTTAGCAAAAAAACTTAAACGCGTTTTTCTCGAAACAACGTTTTTCGACCTCGTTGACATGATTAAAAAAAAACTACTGGACCAATCGGGCTGATATTTTTACAGCTTTTTCTTAACATATGCGCTTATGATCCGCACAGCCAGAATTATTGTTTATCAACATTTACCCTTTTTTAAACAATTTATGGCAAAAAAAGTCCAAAATTTTCAAATACGCCATTCTGTATAATTTTTTCGAATTTTAATTTCTGCGGTCCCTACCATAACTACAACGCTACTCGTCAATAATATTGCGAATTTTTTTAGTTACAGTGCTTACGAATAGGGATGTCAATATTTATGTGAAAAAGTTTGAATCAAGAAAATAATTCTTAACACGAAACACTTATTCTTAAAAAAAACATCAAATTTTCTGTACTAACACTTTAGCTTTTAATTTTAAAAGTTTTCTAAGAAAAAAAATCTGTCAGAAAGTATTGTGTAAAAAATAGAGATAAACTTCGATGATAAATTTACGATACAAATAGAAAAGTCATTTTCAGATTCCGTGTTGAAATGTGCCTAATTGAATTTTATCTATTAGTTAATCCAGGTATTACTGGAATTTTAAACTAAGAAAGGTAATATTTTAAGCAAAAATAAAATAGTAATTGTTTTAAAAAAATAATAATTTAAAATTATTAGAAATAAACGAATTTTCAACCTAATAATTGATGAATTTTTAATTAAAATTTTAAATCATCAACCAAAAATTCATTTTTGAGAAAGTATGTTAAATACTGGTTGTCAAAATTTTTAAGAAAAAGAAAAAAGAATTTAAGAACTCTTAACCACTAAATTGAGTTTTCAACTAAAAAGAGTTAATTTTTAAACAAAAGGCTTAATTTGTACCAAAAAGACGAATTTTCAATAAAGCTCAACAATTCTTAACATAAAAATTGAATGTTTAACAAAGAAAGAGTCTCTTTTTTTAATTTTAAAGAAAGTTGTTCAACTTTGAAACTTAGCTGTTTACTTTTTAACCGAAAATATAAATTCTTAAAAAAAAGGAATAATTATCTAACGAAAAAAAAGAATTTTTAATGAAATTCAAGAATGAGCAACCAAAAAATTAAATAATTGATGAATTTTTGATTAAAATTTTAAATCATCAACCAAAAATTCATTTTTGAGAAAGTATGTTAAAACCTGCCTGTCAAAATATTTAAAAAAAAGAAAAACAGATTTTTAAAAGAATTCCAGAATTCTCAACCATTAAATTGAGTTTTCAACTAAAAAAAGTGAAGTTTTAAACAAAACGAATAATTGGTACCAAAAACACGAATTTTTAATAAAGTTCAAGAATTCTCAACAATAAAATTTAATTTTTAAGCAAGAAAGAGTTTTTTTTAAATTTAAAGATAGTTGTTCAACTTTGAAACTTAGCTCTTTACCTTTTTACCGAAAAGATAAATTCTTAAAAGCAATAATTATCTAATACAAAAAAAAGAATTTTTAATGAAATTCAAGAGTGGACAACCAAAAAATTTAAAAATTGATGAATTTTTAATTAAAATTTTAAATCATCAACCAAAAATTCATTTTTGAGAAAATATGTTGAAACCTGTCTGTCAAAATATTTAACAAAAAGAAAAACAGATTTTTAAATGAATTCCAGAATTCTCAACCATAAAATTGAATTTTCAACTAAAAAAGTGAAGTTTTAAACAAAACGATTAATTGGTACCAAAATTACGAATTTTCAATAAAGTTCAAGAATTCTCAACAATAAAATTTAATTTTTAAGAAAGAAAGAGTTTTTTTTTAAATTCAAGATAGTTGTTCAACTTTGAAACTTAGCTGTTTACTTTTTAACCAAAAAGACAAATTCCTAAATAAACAGAATAATTATCTAACGAAAAAAAAGAATGTTCAATAATATTTAAGAATGGACAACCAAAAGAAGAAGAATAATTTGATACTAAAAAGGCAAATTCTTAATAAATTTCAAGAATTCTCAAATAAATAGTTCAATTTTCAACTAAAAAAAATGAATTTTTAAACAAAAAGATTAATTTATTACCAAAAAAGACGAATTTTTCAAAAAATTCAAGAATTCTGATTTCAACCTAAATAGAAGTAGTTTAAAAAAAAGAACGAATAATTTACTACCAACAAATATTTGAATGAAATTTTATACAAAAATGAAGAATTTTTAAAACAAAAAGATTAACTGTTACACAAAAAGATTAACTGTTACCGAAAAAGACGAATTTTCAATAAAGTTCAAGAATTCTCAATCAAAAATTTGAATTTTTAAAAATAAAAGAAAATATTTATTTATTATTTTTAAGTAAGTAGTTCAACTTTGAAACCTCGTTGTTAAATGTTGAATCAAGAAGATGAAATTTTGTACAAAAAGAGTCATTTTTCACAGAAAAAAAACAATCTTTAACAAAATTCAAAAATTCTGAACCAAAGGCTTGAATTTTCAACTAAAAAGGTGAATCTTTAAATAAAAATATTAACTTTCTACCAAAAAAGACGAATTTCTATCAAAATTCAAGAATTCTAAACCAAAAAGTTGAGTTTTAAACTAAAAAAGAAAAATTTTCAAAGAACTTTAACTGGTTTTAGGAAAAGGACTGTTTGATTTTATTTTGTTATTTTTATACAGCTATATTAGTTCGGACAAGTTATTCTGAGACACTCTGTATGTAATATAGAAGTAACCCGAGTCGAAATTTAGACCCTACTTTGAAGTTGCAGCTCTTTATTAGAACCTGCTTTGACGTTATTTAAACTTATAGCCTCTGCTTTGAACTTTTAACGCCTAGAGGATAAAGTATTTATTTACATTTGTATGAGAAAAATATTTATTATTGAAAATTACTAAATATTGTCGATTAATAAGTCATTATAACCGTTTTTATCAATAATTAATGAAAGTGTGATTGAGAATCATAACAAATTATAAGAATAAAATATTTTCTGTCGCTAACGACAAATATTATTAATGAAATAAAAATATTTAATTATATATTTATCAATTAAATGCTTTTAAATTTACTGATTGTAATTAAATTTTTATAAGAGTATTATGGTTAATTTATTTGCAACATGACTTAGGAAAGAAAATAATGTTTTCCGAAGAACAGTACCACTTTTTCAATAATTTGGTCCTTTTTTTAGTGAACAATATCAACTGAGAGTTTCTAAAACAGTTTTTTGAGAAATATTACTATTTACGTGTCTAACACGTAATTTAGGAGAAAAATTTATGTCTTTTTGTGAGAGAATTATTACAGTTTTAATTTGTTTATCATATTTGTCGGAGAATAAGAACAGCCAAATGTATAAAAAATAATTGAATACTTATCTTATCTTATACTTCTAAGAAACAGAACATATTTATATTGAACTCTTCAAAAATGGTTTCAATTATGTAACGACACAGAAAGTTATTTAAAAAATTATTAATTCTAATAATTGTTTCGGATTTAAAAATATTTTTGATCTTAAAGATATGGACAAGTGCAAATGATTTTTATCGAAGACATCCTAACGCGTTCCGTTAGTTGAATCGGTTGGGGCGCTAGGCGTTTGGTAATAGCCCTGCTAATTGTCGGACGAATAAAGGGTACTCTCGTTAGATCCTGGTCAGAAGATCTACCTAGAACCTGGCTAAAATAGCGGTACAGAACTAGACAGGCCATCTCCACTTTTCCCGAATAGGGCCTGATTAGAAATAGGGAAACCTATCCAGGGCCCTATAAAACCCTGATCGGAATTTATACATGGGATTATAAACTGACCCCAACTTTTCAGTCCAAGAAATCCCTGAAAAGTTTTGTTGGACTAAGATTCTCAGGGGTCTTGAACCGCATATATTCACACTAGGTAAACGTACGATTATAGGTTATTGGATATTCCGGTCGAGTAGGTGATGCGGCATTCGCTATCTCATATCCACGTGATGGGAAGGCACATATGGAGACACAGAAGCATTAGTTTACTGGGCTGGAAAACTAATAAGATATACCATGTACAATTCGTAAAGTATGGTATACACTTGTGCTGAATTATCCTAAAGCATCTTGAAGTTGAATTATCTTGAAATATTCTGAAGTATCCTGAAGTATTTGACAAATCTTGAAGTATCTTGAAGTACGTGAAATATTCTGAAGTATCTGAATTATCCTGAAGTACATGGAAATATTTTAAATTACTTTGAAATATCTTGAAGTATCTTGACGTACCTGAAATAACCTGAAGTATCTGAATTATCCTGAAGTACATGGAAATATTCTAAATTACTTTGAAATATCTTGAAGTATCCTGAACTAAGTGAAATATTCTGAAGTATGTGAATTATCTTAAAGTATTTGAATTATCTTAAAGCACATTGAAATATTCTAAAATACCTTTAAATCTCTTGAATTATCTTAAAATATTCTAAAGTATCCTAAGGTATTTAAAATATCTTGAAGTATCTTGATGTACGTGAAGTATCTTGAAGTTTGTGAATTATCCTAAAGTATATTGAATAATTCTGAAGTATCTTGAAATATCTTAAATTATCTTGAAATATTCTGAAGTATCATGAAGTATTTGAAGTTTCTTAAAGTATCTTGAAGTACGTGCAATATCCTGAAGTATCTGAATTTTCCTGAAGTACATGGAAATATTCTAAATTACTTTGAAATATCTTGAAGTATTCTGGAGTTAGTAAAATATCCTGAAGTATGTAAAGTATCTTGAAGTATTTGAATTATTCTAAAGTCCATTGAATTATTCTGAAGTACCTTGAAATATCTTGAATTATCTTGAAATATTCAGAAGTATCCTAAAGCCAATTGAATTATTCTTAAGTACCTTGAAATATCTTAATTATCTTGAAATATTCGGAAGTATCCTAAAGTATTTCAAATATTTTTAAGTATTTTGAAATACGTGAAATATCCTGAAGTATATGAAGTATCTTGAAGTATTTGAATTATCCTAAAGTACATTAAATTATTCTGAAGTACCTTGAGATTTCTTGAATTAACTTCAAATATTTTGAAGTATCCTGAAGTATTTAAAAAATCTTGACGTATCTTGAAGTACGTGAAATATCCTGATGTATGTAAATTATCCTGAAGTATATAGAATTATTCTGAAGTACCTTAAAATATCTTGAATTATCTTGAAATATTCTGAAGTATCCTGAAGTATTTGAAATATATTAAAGAATCTAGAAGTACGTGAAACATCCGGAAGTATGTAAATTATCCTGAAGTATATTGAATTATTCCGAAGTACCTTGAAATATCTTAAATTATCTTGAAATATCCTAAAGTATGTGAAGTATCGTGAAGCATTTGAATTGTTCTGAAGTACATTGAATTATTCTGAAATACCTTTAAATATCTTAAATTATCTTGAAATATTCTGAAGTATCCTGAAGTATTTGAAATATATTAAAGAATCTAGAAGTACGTGAAACATCCGGAAGTATGTAAATTATCCTGAAGTATATTGAATTATTCCGAAGTACCTTGAAATATCTTAAATTATCTTGAAATATCCTAAAGTAAGTGAAATATCCTGAAGTATGTTAATTATCTTAAAGTATTTTAATTATCTTAAAGCACATTGAATTATTCTAAAATAGCTTTAAATATCTTGAATTATGTTAAAATATTCTAAAGTATCCTGAGGTATTTAAAATATCTTGTGATATCTTGAAGTATGTAAAGTATCTTGAAGTATTTGAATTATTCTAAAGTGCATTGAATTATTCTGAAGTACTTTGAAATATCTTGAATTATCTTGAAATATTCAGAAGTATCTTAAAGTACATTGAATTATTCTAAAGTACCTTAAAATATCTTAAATTATCTTTAAATATTCTGAAGTATCCTGAAGTATTTGAAATATTTGGAAGTATCTTGAAATACGTGAAATATCCTGAAGAATGTGAAGTATCTTGAAGTATTGGAATTATCCTGAATAACATTGAATTATTCTGAAGTACCTTTCAACATCTTGAATTATCTCGAAATATTCTGAAGTATCCTGCAGTACCTTGAAATGTCTTGAATTATCTGGAAATATTCTGAAGTATCCTGAAGTATTTGAAATATTTTGAAGTATCTGAAATATCCTGAATTATCTTGAATTATCTTGAAGTCAGAAGTAGGTGTACACTTTTCAGTCGTGATGTCAACCCCTCGTTGCACTTTCTTTTTTCAGAAATGTTTGAATCTTTTTTAAATATTTATTAAAATTTCAAATTCTAACTGAGTATACCTCGTATGAATAATATGACAAAGACAGCTTGTTATGCAGCTTCAGTGACATCAAACCTCAAATATATTGAAAATTTTGCAATGGACTAAAATATTAAAATTACTCTTTAAAGAATTTTAGTGCTAATAAAAAGCTTACGTAGAACATTTTCTGAGAAAATTTGCAATTATTTATCTTGTCTTTCCTGTATAATAAAATCACCCACTTTTTCTACTCAAAAGTGGAAAGAAATTAGTCCTTTTTTCCTATTTAAAAAGTTGTGTAACCATATATCTAAAAATCCTGGAATCATTATTATTGAAAACCTGATTAAATTTTCATTACTTGAGGCAGTTTTGTACCCTGAATTTTGAATTTTTTAAATTTATGTCCACAAATAACACAGAACCACAAAAAAAAGTGGACTGTCCCAGAAGCGGGACCAATGTACTTTTATGTTTTCGGGGTCGCTGAATCCGAATATGACCTCAGAATTGATTCATCAGGTCCGGATTTTTTTCTACCCTCAAAATAAGGGCTCAAATTTACTGAATTTAAGGTAATCCGCTAAAAAAATTTTTTTTTCTTCCCAGAAACGAGACCAATGCACCCTTATGTTTTCGGGGTCGCTGAAATCAAATAT
>JAAAKG020138113.1:0-12723 GCA_010014905.2 Druon quercuslanigerum
ATTTTATTATTTGCGAATTTTATTATTCGGAAATTTTGTAATTCGGGAATTTTCCAATTCGAGAATTTTATAATTCGGGAATTTTATAATTCGAGAATTCTATAATTCGAGAATTTTATTCTTCAGGAATTTTCGAATTCGATATTCTTATTTTTCGTCAATTTTATTATTCGGGAATTTTCGAATTCGGGAATTTTCCCATTCAGTATTTTTATTTTTCGGCAATTTTATTATTTGCGAATTTTATTATTTGGAAATTTTGTAATTCGGGAATTTTCCAATTCGAGAATTTTCCAATTCGGTATTCTTATTTTTCGGCAATTTTATTTTTCGTGAATTTTCCAATTCTGGAATTGTATAATTCGAGAATTTTATAATTAGGGAATTTTCCCATTCAGTATTTTCCTTTTTCGGCAATTTTATTTTTCGTCAATTTTAATCTTCAGGAATTTTCCAATTCGGTATTCTTATTTTTCGGCAATTTTATTATTTGCGAATTTTATTATTCGGAAATTTTGTAATTCGGGAATTTTCCAATTCGAGAATTTTATAATTCGGGAATTTTATAATTCGAGAATTCTATAATTCGAGAATTTTATTCTTCAGGAATTTTCGAATTCGGTATTCTTATTTTTCGGCAATTTTATTCGCGAATTTTATAATTCGAAAATTTTATAATTCGGGAAATTTCTAATTCGGTATTTTTATTTTTCGTCAATTTTAATATTTAGGAATTTTCTAATTCGGCAATTTTATTTTTCGGGAATTTTCCAATTCTGAAATTTTATAATTCGGGAATTTTCCAATTCGGTATTATTATTTTTCGGCAATTTTATTATTTGCGAATTTTATTATTCGGGAATTACATAATTCGGGAATTTGCCTATTCAGTATTTTTATTTTTCGGCAATTTTATTCTTCAGGAATTTTCCAATTCGGTATTCTTATTTTTCGGCCATTTTACTTTTCGTCAATTTTAATATTCATGAATTTTCCAATTCGGTATTCTTATTTTTCGGCAATTTTATTTTTCGTGAATTTTAATCTTCAGGAATTTTCCAATTCGGTATTCTTATTTTTCGGTAATTTTATTCGCGAATTTTATTATTCGGGAATTTCCCAATTTTGGAATTGTATAATTCGAGAATTTTATAATTCGGGAATTTTCCCATTCAGTATTTTCATTTTTCGGCAATTTTATTTTTCGTGAATTTTCATCTTCAGGAATTTTCCAATTCGGGATTCTTATTTTTCGGCAATTTTATTCGCGAATTTTATTATTCGGGAATTTCCCAATTCTAAAATTGTAAAATTCAAAAATTTTATAATTTGGGAAATTTCTAATTCGGTATTTTTATTTTTCGGCAATTTAATTTTTCGTTAATTTTAATATTTAGGAATTTTCCAATTCGGCAATTTTATTTGTCGCGACTTTTATTTTTCGGAAATTTTATTTTTCGTGAATTTTATTCTTCAGGAATTTTCCAATTCGGTATTCTTATTTTTCGGCAATTTTATTATTCGGGAATTTGACAGTGTCGGGAATTTTATTTTTCGGGATTTTTCATTCGTCCCATTTTTTTTATGGATAACAATATTTATTATTATTATTATATTCCTAATAAGTGAATAATATTTAGAACAAATTTAATTATTTAAACTCGAAATTTTTATAACTGGAATTCTTAAATTCGGCAATATTATATATTGTTCGAAAATTTTCAATTTGAAGGATTTTTTTACCCAGAAATTTTATTATTCTTAAATTTTCCAATTAAAGAATTTTATTTTTCGGGGATTTTAAATTGTCCTATAATTAATTCAGGTTAAAAACATATATTTTTTAAAACAATCTTTTATTATTTTTAATAATAGTCTCTCTGAATAATGTTAGAAAGTTGCGGTTTTTTCCTCCAATTTTAAACTTTTTGTCCACTTTTCACTTAAAAAGAAATAATAATGATAATAATGAAATAATTAATGAAATTTAATGAACATAATTGATAGCTGCGATTTTTATTAAATTTTCCACTTTTTGCCAACATTTAACTTAGAGCGACGTAATAATTCATGCAATTTAATAAAGATAATTATTTAAACAATTTATTATTGCTCACAACATTCTTCACTTAGTGTAATTCTCAAAAGTCGCAAGTTTTTCTGGCATTTTCAGATTTTCTTTGATATTTAATTGAAATCAAATTATAAATATTAACATTAGTGTTTAAAAAAGGCTTTCAGTATATTTAAAATATCTGTTGTATTTCAGAAAAATATATTCACGATAAAGAATAAAATTGTTAGGAAAATAATTATCTCTATGATTAATTTATTATTTGCTTATAACAGAAATATCAAAGCAAAGCAACAAATTTCAGAAAACAAACAGCAAATTTCTAACAATTTTCTAAGAGAAGACAGCTATAAACAATAATAAATTGTTTAAAAAATAATTTCGGTAAATTTTCATTAATTATCACCTCAGTAAGTGAAAAGTTGACAAAGGTAGAAAATCTCAGAAGAAACCGCGACGATTCAACATTACTATAGAAGGAGATAATTATAAAATAATAATCATTTGTTTAAATAATTATTTTTGTCATTAAATTAATTTTTCAAAAAAGAACATTCGTTAAAATTTTCCCGGAATATTAAAAAAAAAGCTTTATTTTGAAAACTTTCAAGATCGTTAAAAGCTGCAAAATATTATTTCTAAATATTCAAAAATCTAAATTTTGTTTTATATATTTCTTAATGATTTCAAATTTGTAATTATTTTTGAAATTGTACGTTTTAAATGATTCGAATTTTCCCTAAAATTTTGAAAAAATTCTAATAATTAAAAAAAAGATTTCTTAAAATCTTCCTGATTCTTTTTTAACATTTTGCGAAATCCTCGGGAATATTTTTTCATAGTCAAATTAAAAAAAAAATAAATCTTCTAAAATAAAAAATCATTTTTTTGTCAACTCTTGAAACCTTTCCACATCCTTTAAGAAATTCGAATTTTTTGTTCGAACGCTTCAAAAAATCTATACTTTGTTCCCAATTTTTAGAAATCTTTTGAAATGTAAAATTATATTGGTAACTTTTTAAAAAATTTAAATATCTTTTAAACCTTTTCGAATTTTTTCTATAATTTTTTAATGTTGCAAAATAAAATTTTTTGTTTGAACATATTCTATTAAACATCTTCTATTTGCCATCTTCTACATTCCCTTCTGAGAATTTAGGAAATTTTGTAAAAAGTTTTAAAATCTTTAAAATGAATTAAAACTTGTCCATGAATCATAAAAAAATTATTATCCTAAAACTATTAAAAATTCTTAAGAAGATTGGAAATTGTATTTGAAAATCAAAGTTTTTCAAAATTTTTTTAAATTCTGGTAAAATGAAAAGAAGCCTTAAATTCAAATCTAAAATAATAATAATAAACAATACTTTTTTTGAAAGTTTGAAAAAATTTACAATTTATAATGTGGTAGCAAAATTTTAGACAAAACTCTTTCCTAATATTAAAAGAACATTTACTTTTAAAATTTTCTTTTTTATCAATAATGTTTAGAAAAATCCATAAATAAATTAATGTTTCCAAAAACGGTGATTTGGGCGTTCCCGTGAATGAATTTAAAAAAGAAAAACTGTATAAACATATTCACACGTCTAGACCACACGTCCCGACCACACGTCTCGTCCACACGTTTCGTCCACACGTTTCGCAAATACAAAATGTTAAATTTTGAATGCCAATTTTTTAATTTACTTTATTTGTGAGAAAACTTTTCAGAATCTTTAAAAAATTTCACAAATTTATATCGAAATCATCTAAAATCTACACTTTGTTTTAAGTTTTTTATATTTTTGAAATTTTTCAATTTTTAAATTAATTTAATTTTTAAAATGACCCAATTTTTTTCTCATTCTGAAAAATTAAAAAATGCTTCAAGATTACTTCTTGTTAATTTGGGAAATCCTCAAGAATGTTTTGAAATCTTTTCAAATATTATCTTGAAATAAATATTGTAAAATAAAAAATCAGGATTGTTGAAAAATTTACATTATACCTTAAATTAATTTTTCAAAAAAGAACATTCTTTAAGATTTTCCCGGCATATTAAGCAAATGTGCGTTATTTTGAACGCTTCAAAGATTTGTAATTATTTTTGAAATTGTATGTTTTAAATGATTTGAATGTTTCCTAAAATGTTGAAAAAAATTCTAAAAACTAAAAAAAAGATTTCTTAAAACCTTCCAGATTCTTTTTTAACGTTTTTCGAAATCCTTGGGAATGTTTTTTCATAGTCAAGTTTAAAAAAAATAAATGTTATAAAACTTTTTGTTAACTTTTAAAAACATTTAAATATCTTTTAAACTTATTCGATTTTATTATATAATTTTGTAGCGTAGCAAAATAAAAAAAATTTTCTTCAACATCTTCTACATTCCCTTCTGAAAATTTAGAAAATCATTTGAAACGTTTTAAAATCTTTCTAAATATTTTTTAATGTGATTTTTTCAAATAAAACATTAATTAAAACTTGTCCTGGAATCATAAAAAAATATTATTATTTTATTTTCATTGAAAATTCTTAAAAAGGTTGAAAATTGTATTTGAAAATCTTAAAAACTTTACATTTTGTTCAACTTTTTTTTTATGTTTTCAAATTTGAAATTGTTGTTGAAACTTTTTGAAACTTTAAAAACCTTGATATATATTTTGAAATAATTTAAAGTTTTTCAAACATTTTTTAAATTTTGCTAAAATGAAAAGAATAGCCTTAAAATCAAATCTTGAATAATAATAATAATAAACAATAATTTTTTTGAAAGTTTGAAAAAATTTACAAATTATAATGTGGTAGCAAAATGTTAAAGAAAAAACTCTTTCCTAATATTAAAACAACATTTAAAATTAAAATGTTCTTATTCATCAATAATGTTTATCAAAATCCAGAAATAAATTTTATCATGGGGTTTTTAACAAAGTGGCTAAATACCCTCAGGAAGCTTATCACAAATTCGAAAATTTAAAAATATTTATTTAAAGTTTAATAAACAATCAAAAAAGTTTTAAGAAAAAAAATATATACTTTTAAAATAGTTTAAACATTCGTGTTTTCAAAAACAGTGATTCGGGCACTGCCCCGAATGAATTTAAAAAAGAAAAACATTATAAACAGATACAGACGTCTAGACCACACGTCCCGACCACACGTCTCGTCCACACGTCTCGTCCACACGTTTCGTCCACACGTTTCGCAATTGGCTAACAGTTGTGAGATCATAATTATAAATCTATTCATCTACCAGGAAGGTATTAATCCTGGAAGCTTAGGGCATAAAAGAAGAAAGAATTCCATAGGGTATCCCGCGACGCCAATAAATTATTCAGTTGCCGCAAAAAAGAATCGGCGAGTCTGATCTATTCTGCAATTAGGACCTCCTCGTGTCCGTCAGTTCAGGACACGTGTAAGACATTTCTGTCTCGATCCACGTGTGTCCTAAAATTGTTGCCTCATGGCTTCAACTTTCCCCCACCACAGGATCGCGCACGCACTCAGCTTCTCAGTCTCCCTCCACCCCCACCCACACCCCCACCCTACCCTCTCTCTCAAACTCCTACCTGTGCACCATGCGCGCCATAAACAAAGGAGGAAAACTGGAAAGGGGAAAAAATCGTGTCAGTTTAAGATATTTAGGGAGTATCTTTCGAACATTTGATCAATTTTTGAAAATCTATCAATGTTTTACATTATTTTTAATCGACTGAAAAATTGTTTGATTCTTAAAGATCTTTTAAACTCAGTTTGATTATTTTTTATAAAAGTTTTTTTAAATCTTTGTTGATTAAAAAATCACCTTTTAAGCTCCCAGATTTGTTTTTTTAATTATTTAATTTATGTTAGTAATTAATTTTAATTTTAATAATTATTTTAATTTAATTAATTAATTTGATCCTTTGTATTTTTTAGGAAATTAACATTTTTATGCAGAACGACCGGAAATTTGCTCAAATTTAAATAAAAATAAATAAATTTTTTTAAATTGTATTAGAGATGATTCACCCCATGAAGTTTAATAAGAATTTCACATAAAAAAAAATGATGTAAATTTTATTCAGAATCGTCATTATTAGCTGAATCTCAAGATTTCTTTTCACAATTAGCTATAAAATATGAATAAAATAATAATTTTTAAATATCACCTCCATAAGTCTGTTGAAATAAATTGTTTAAACAATTTATTATTGTTTGTAACAATTTTCTCTTAGAATAGTTAATTAATTTGAATAAAGATAATTTTTTGAATAATTTATTATTATTGCTAATAATATTCACTTTTAATAATGCTAGAAATTGCAAATTGCAAAAATAATTACTTAAACCAATTATGAGTTTTTACATTTATCTTCTTCTATATTGATACTAAATGACAAAATCTGAAAAAATATAAAATTTGATTTTTAACAAAAAAAGTTGATTAAAAAAAAAAAGTTTTACAATTAGACGAAAAAAAAACTAATTTTCAACAAAATAAGAGAATTATCAACTAAAACAGATTTATTTTTAACTGAACAGTCGAATTTCAATACAATGAGATTAATTTTTAAACCAAGAATAAGAATTTTTCACAAAGAAAATCATTTTCAACAAAACAGTTTAATTTGAAACCAAAATTTTTTTTTTCTAACCAATCAATTCTACTTACAACAAAATAATTGAATTTCAAAAGAAAAAAAACGAATTTTTAACGAAAAAGTTCATTTTCAACTAAACAGTTCAATTTGAAATCAAAAAGTATTTTTTTCAACCAATTAATTCCACTTGCGACCGAATAATTGAATTTAAAAAAAAAACGAATTTTTAACGAAAAAGTTCATTTTCAACTAAACAGTTTAATTTGAAATCAAAAAATTTTTCTTTCAACCAATTAATTCCACTTACAACCAAATAATTGAATTTAAAAAACAAACGAATTTTGAACAAAAAATATTAATTTTTAAAGCGTTTAAGTTTTTTTACCACAAAAAATGAGTGTTTAAACGAAAAAAATAAATTATTAACAAAAGAGTTGAAATTTTAACCAAAAAATATTTTTTGAACCAATAAAAAAAAATTGATCCAAAATGTTGAATTTTCAAGACAAAAATGGATTAGTTAAATTTTCCGATCAAAAAATTAATTCTCAACGAAAAAATAGAATTCCTAAGAAAATAGTTAAATTTGCAACCAAATAAAAGAAATTAAAGAATTTTTAAACAAATATTTTTTCTGGTACATTTCTGGCATATTTTTACCAGAATACCAGCGCCAAATAATTATTTTTCAAACCACTAAAAGATCTAAAAAATGTTAAATTTTCTACCAAAGAGGTGAAACAAAAAAATTTAATGAAATTTTTTATTTTTTTCCTTTTTTTCCCCCTAAGATAAAAATAGTCCATTTTTACGTTTTTTTCGCTTAAATCCGAACGGAAGTTCAAAAATTAATTAATTAATTACTTCATTTATTATTGTCACTTAATATTTTTTATTGAAAATTCATTTATTTTAGGGGTGAAAATTAATTTTTTAACTGAAAATTAACCCATTAAGAATCTTGTTTTGTCCAAAATTCGTAATTTTAAAAACCTAATTTTTTTTTGAAAATCCTAACTATTTTGTCAAAGACATCTTTTTTGGTGGAAAATTCGTACTTTTGGATTGAAAAAAAGAATATTTTATAGCAGAAAAGTCTTAGTTCCTATATTAAAAAGCAGCTGTACTGCGCATGCGCAGTATCATCCATTGCCTCGTGGATCCGAAATCGAGCGGCTTTGAGTTACGCCAATTATCGCATCTGTTTACATTATCGATGAAAAAAATTATTCTGATAAGTTACTGCGATCTGTGCTCTTGTTTTAGATTGTTTAAATATTTAGATGGCTTTCAAGCAAATAAAGAAAGTTTGAAATGTCAACTACAAGTTATTTTTTATTGTAATTACAAATACTAAAAAATTATAAATATTTATAAATTAATTTTACTTTTCTTATTGTTAAATTTTTGGTAAGGTTAAATTTTATTAAATTTAAACTATTTTTGAAACCTAAAGCAATTGAAAATATCACTTCGTCCAGGGCTGATTATTTTTAAAGAAAAAATTACAATTTTAATTAATAATTTGGCTCATTTCTTAATGTTTCTTTTTATAATTATGAAGCCTCACTTTTTTCGAAAATGATTTCTTTTATTAGAATAATAAACAATATAAATGATGACGATTAAAAAATTTATTTTACTTTCATTTACATTTATAATTATTAATTATTAAGATTTTCTTTAAAAAATTCAGAGTTTGGCTACTTTTCATTGAATAGGTTCAATTTTTTTCACAGAATTAGGTAAGAATATCCATCCGACGCCTTTTTCTATTATGCTTCTCAAATTTCCAAGAATTATTATTTAAACAATTTTGATAAAAAATTACGAGCTTTGCTATTTTTCAACAAATAGGCTCCATTTTTTTACGGAACCAATTAAAAATATATATGCAGCTAATACATTTTTAATAATAAGTACAACTTTTCTATCAGAACTATAATATTCCGCCCGCTTTTCGTCAGTCGACTAAAAATTAATTTAAAGGAATTTTACTGAACTGATTTGTCACAAACAAACTTTTTATTAAAAATTCAACTAACTGGTAGATAATTGAAATAATTTGTTAACAAAATAATTTTTTTGCACAAGATTCATATTTTAGGATAAAATTTTAAAAATTTTGTTAAAAATTTGTTTAATTTTTGGTTGAAAATTAATTTTTAAAGATCATAATTTAACATTTTCAGTTAAAAATTTATCTCTTAGTTGAATATTGGTATTTTTTGGTGCATATTCTCCACAAATAAATCGAACTGATCAATTCTAATCCACATTATTTAGTTGTTTTTTGAAATTTGATTTTCCTAATTGAATATTCAACTATTCTTTTTTTTTCTAATAATGTATCTTTTTTATTGAAAATTCGACTACTTGGTTGAAAGATAAACCACTTTTTTCAAAATTCAGCTTTTTAAAAAAAATTTCTTGATTTATTTGTATTTGCCAAAATCCTTTTTAGATCAAAACTATTTTATTTTGTTGAAATATCGTTTTTTTGGTAAAAAAGATAGCTATAAATATTCAAGTATTTGGTTCAAAATTATTTTTTCAAAATTCATAATTTTTTCTGTAAAAAATTAATCTTCTTACTTAGCAATTGAACTATTTAATAGAAAATGTATGTATTTTATTAGAATTTTAATCTTTTTGTTTCAAAATCCAAGTTTTTTGTTGAAAATTAAACTATATTAATAAAAAATTCAACTGATTAATTAAAAATATATTTATTTTTGGTGTGAAAATTAATTTTTTTAACTGAAAATTTGATTACTCCATTTATTGTTGAAAATTTCTATTTTTCATTAAAAATTCATTTATTATTTTTGATGTGAAAATTAATTTTTTTAACTGAAAATTTGATTACTCCATTTATTATGGTCAATTTATATTTTTTATTAAAAATTCATTTATTTTGGGAGTGAAAATTAATTTGTTTTAACTGAAAATTTAATTGCTTTATTTATTATTCTCAATTTATGTTTTTGATTGAAAATTCATTTATTTTTCGTGTGAAAATTTATTTTTTGTGTGAAAATTATTTTTTTAACTAAAAATGTAATTACTCCATTTATTTTCGTCAAATTATATTTTTTATTAAAAATTCATTTATTTTAGGGGTGAAAATTATTTTATCCTAACTAAAAATTTAATTACTCCATTTATTGTTGTCAAATTATATTTTTTATTAAAAATTTATTTATTTTGTTAAAGATTGGTCCTTTCATTAGAAAATCAATCTTGGTTAAAAATTCATCTTTTTTTTATAATTCAACCACTTTTCTAAAAATGCCACTATTTTGTTTAAAAATAAATATTTAGTTCAAGATTCATAATTTTAAGTTAAAAATTTATTTATTTGGCGCAATTTAACTGATTTTCATTGAAAATTAAAATATCTTGGTGGGATATTTATATTTCTGGTTGAAAATTGAACTATTTGATTAATTTTTTTTTTTAAATTAGTTTCTTGGTTAGAAAATTAATAATTTTAATTATTCAATTAGTTCTAAATAAAAAAAATTTTATCAATGTTTTACTGGGTCATTATTTTATTTTAAACAGACATATTACAGCTGTTTTATCATCATTTGATAAGATTAGCGATGATTCGTTCCCACATACTCACGACTAAAATATTTTTGAAATAAGCTAATTTTTTTAATTTATGTAAAAATTAAACTAAACTAATAATTATTATATTGTAAAATTCTGAATTTAAGAGTATGTAGTCAGAAATTATTAAGTGGGCAGTGGAAAATTAAGTTTGTTTTCTAACAAAAATATTTAATTTTCTAATAATTTCATTATTTGGTTAGAAATTTATTTATTTTGTTAAAAATTCAATAAGTTTGTTTAAAAAAAATTGTCATTTAGGCTTGAAAATAGTTTTTTTTAGTTTAAAATTCAACTTCTTGTTTAAAAATTTGTTCTTTACTTAAAAATTAATCTTCTTGGTTGAAAAAAGAAAATTATTTTTTTGGTTCATAAAAACTTAACTATTTTGTTGAAAATTCATTTTCCTATTTTATAACTCATATATTTAACTAAAAATGTATCTTCCATTTTATCTTTGGAATTAATATTTATTAGTTGAACTTTCGTTAAATATTTATATTTTTAGTAGAAAATTAATTTATTAATAATAAGATTTTTTAAAATTCCTCTTATTTTATCGATAAACTTTGAAACCAACAAGAAGAATTTTTTTATCATTTTAAAATTAATTATTTAATTGATGAAATTCCCAAAATAAAAAAACAATTATTACTTAAATTTTTCATAAAAAAATGTTATCCAAATTCAAAATTCAAATTTTAACCCTTTTTTTTTAAACATTTTTCTTTTAAATCAAAATATAATTTTCTTAACGAAAAATTAAACTCTTTTGTCAAAAATTTATCTCTTTTAGTGGAAAGTATGTTTTTCATCAAAATTTGATCTTTTTTGGTGCAAAACTGCACTATTTTGTTGAAAATTGTCTTGTTTTTTATTGTTGAAAATTTTTATTTTTGTCTTCAATTTAGCTTTTCTAATTTAAATAAAAATATTGTTTAGCTTGAAAACTAAAGAAAAACTAGTTAAACCATTTTTCTTTCTTGATTAAAAGATCTTTTTTATTTAAAAATTCGTATTTTTTGGTTAAAAATTGAATGCAATTTTTAAATTTGTTTGATTTTGGCCGAAAATTATTTTTTTAACGAAAAATTTAACTATATAACTGAAAATTATTTTCTTCTTGAAAATTTATATTTTCAATAAGAAAATTCAGATATTTTGTAACAAATTTGTCTTTTTGGCTTGAAAATTCAACAAAATTTTTTAAAAAATTTCTTTCTTAACTGAAAGATCTTTTTTTGTTCAAAATGAACTATTGTAATGATATTTTTTTTTAGTGAGAAAATTCAATTAGTTAATAATTCAATTTATTTAAATTTTTAAAGTTTTATTTAAAAACTTTTTTTTAATTAAAATATTGAGCTATTATATTTTACGGCCAGAATTATTTTTTTTTGTTAAGAATTCAGAATTTTTTTGAAACTTTAAATACTTTGTTCAAAAATGCATTTTTTTATTAAAGATTTAACCTTGCTCTTAATTTTTTTCATTTTGATAGAAAATGATTTTTCGTTTAAAATAATTTTTGTTAACCCATGAATTTTACTTTTGTTAATTGAGAATTTTTTTAAACTTAAAATAAAACTATTTGTTGAAGAATTCATATATTTGTTAGAAAATTTGCCTTTATGGCTTAAAAATTTAACAATTGGGATGTAAAATTTTTTCTTTGATGACTAAAAAAAATTAGTTTTCTTGATAATTCTTTCTGGATTGAAAAATTGTCATTTTTATTTAAAACTTTAATTATTTTGGTATATCTATTTTAGAAAATTCTTCTTTTTTTATTAAATATAACAGTTTTTAATTAAAAATTAAAATTTTTGAAATTGAACTATAAAATAGTATATTTTTCGTTGTGTTCATGGTGAAAAATTCAACTATTTGTTTGAAAATTATTTTCTTGTTTAAAATTTGTATTTTTGGAATGAAAATTCAAATTTCAAAAAATTTCAAAAATTCAAAGTTTTTTATTGGTTAAAAGTTGAACTATCTTGTTGAAAATTGTTTTTCTTTTAGTTTTGAAATTTAACTATTATCTTTTTTGGAAAATTCTATACTTTTGGATTCAATAATTAATGTTTATTATTTTATTGTTTTATTTTTCATTGAGACTTGACCTTTTTGGTGAAAAATTCAACTGTTCGTTGAAAGTTCATCTCCTTAGAAGAACATTATTTTTTATTCAAAAATTCAATTATTTCTTTGAAAATTATTTTCTTGTTGAAAATTTTTTTATTCTTAAGGGATTTTTTGTTCAAATATTAACCTAGTATATTTGTCGTTAAGAATTACAATTTCTTGTGAGAAATTCAATTATTTGGTTGAACCACGTTTTTCAAATTCGTTTCTTTCTGGTCGAATATTTTTTTTTACTTTTTTTAAATTTTTTATTTAGTTAAATTACTTTGTTAAAAATATAGAACTGTTTGTCTAAGAATTTTTCTGTTTTGTTTAAGGATTCT
>JAAAKG020138114.1:0-12722 GCA_010014905.2 Druon quercuslanigerum
GGCTTCATTACAGTATTAAAGTAATACTTAGATTTAATAAATATATATTTAATATATATATATATATATATAGTATATATAATAATGTAATAAATACTTATATGACTTAGAGTTCATATAAGAGAGAGGATAAAAAAGCAGCAGGGGTAATGAAACAGATATGTAAAATAGGAAAAAAAAGGTTAAAAAAAATTCGAGAAGGAGAATGTCGTTATTTGATACGCTGGTATGACCGGTATTAATTTATGGGACAGAGGTATGGCGATGGAAAGAAAGAAATGATATTGAGAGTTTACAAAAAATATATATTAAGTGGACATTAGAGGTAGATTAGAAGATGCCACATTTTATGGTGAGAGAAGAAGCGTAAAGGGAGAAATTATGTATCAGAGTGGGAAAGAGTGCATGGAAATTTGAGACGAGGCTGAGGGAGAGCAAAGGAGGGGAGTTGGCGAGAAAGTGTTTGATGGAATTAGATGAGAGGAGAGGAAGGACGATAGAATTAACGAGATGGGAAGAAGAAAGGAGGGAGTTTTTTAATGCTAGTGGCATAGAAAACGGGACTGGAGTAAACTATTAAGAATTGGAAAAAAAGGACAGGGAAAGGCAATTAATAGAAAGATGGGGGATAGAAGATGATAAAAAAGGAAGGTTTAACAAAGTATTTAGAAAAGGGGTGGGGGGAGAGAAGGTCGCCTAGAATAGCAAGATTTACATTGGTAAAAGAGGTAAGAGAGCGGATGTATTGGGAAAAGGAAGAGAAAAGAAAGTGTAGAATATGTGAATGGGACGAGGAAACATGGGAGCACGCATGGGAAGGATGTAGGAGAGGAATGTAAGATAAAGGAAGCTGGCAAGAGAATGGGATTAAGATTCTAGGAAAGGATGGATTAGTAGAAGAATGAGTGAAAGAGTTGGAAGGTGCTAGGGGAGCGAATGAGAGTGAATGAAAGAATGCATGTGAAAAAATGTTTAATTGGAGGACCACTAAGTGAAAGAATCAGGAAACTGAAGTCGCCTAGAGTATATGCGTAAAGATTGTAAATAATAGATAAGTAATAGCATAATTAGACAAAGATGTGATTGCGTTCTCATTCTCTCTCTCTCTCTCTCTCTCTCTCTCTCTCTCGCTTGCACTTGCGCTCTCGCTTTCGACCGCTCGCTCGCTCAATCGTTTGCTAAAAAGTGCTAAATTGCGCTATCAGAGGAAATAGATATAAGGAACTTGTGAAAAGGTTTGTAGGAAAAAATGTGCATGTTCAAAAGATGTACAAATTTGTTATGAAATAATTGTTGATAGGACGCGCAGTCACAACTTTTGCCTTTTAATTTCTTTTTCACCTCGTGTGCGATTTTTAAAAAAATTTACTTTTTTATTTTTAATGCTTATTTTCACGATTAAAACGAAAATGAGAACTATCAAAACGTTATTCATGGCAAATTAATTCATTTTTACATTCTCATCAGAGAAGGTATTAGATTTGTTTAAAATTGTAACCCCCCCCCCAGTTTTTTTGTAATATGTGCACGTTTTGAGACTGCCTAAATCCGAAAAACAGCTTTTACGAATGAATGTCTGTAGGTCTGTCCGTTTGTGAATGTTTTTTTGTTAGCACTATAATTTTCGAAAGAATTGACAGATTGGATTGTCCTTTGATACACTCTTTTAGCATCTTAAAATGAAGATCAACGTCGTTAGCCAGCCATTTTGGATACAACTTCAAAAAGTGAGCACATTTTGAATATTTTGAAACCACTTTTTTTCAAGATTCCAAAATTTTCGTACGGTTTTTTATAGTATTTCAAAAAATAAATAAAAACACAAGAATAAACATTTCAAGCCATATAAAGCACGATATGAAAAGAAGTCAGGATAAGAAAAATGTTGCTTTTTGAATGCCCTATAAGATTATGATAAAAACTTTTTTAATTTTCTTGAAAAATCAAAAACTCAAATTTTGACAACATAAAAAAAATAATGGAAAATCAAAAATTACATTTTTTCATTCGAGTATTTCACAGTATTTCAAAGTTTCTTAATTACCTAAATGTGTGTTTAAAATAAATAAATGTGTGCGTGTAAGTTTTTTGTTTCGTATCTAAAGGTAGAAAAATAATGCCGTAGAAATTTCAATTGACTAAGTCTGGGTCACTAAAGTTAGAGATATAATTCAGAAGGTAAAAAAATGTAAGGTTGATGTGTAGACCGTATCTGAATGTATCTGTTTTAATATCATTGCTTGTTATGAATTGTAATAATATACATTTATGGAAATAATATACAATGTAGATGTTAAATTCGAGTGCGAAGCACGAGATACGTGATGAGAATATGTTCGTTAAAGCCGAAGAAGCTTTGACAAAAAGGAATTCATTATCACAAAATTACTGTTGCCAATGCTTTGACCTTTAGTTTGAAAAAATCTGTGCACAAGTGTATGGAATATACAAAGACCGAGCGCGCAGCCCGAGGTGAATACATTATCCAGCGCGAAGCGTGAGAGAAACATATTATCGAGCGCGAAGCGCGAGAACTAACAGTCAGAATGAAAATTATATCAGTTGAAATAAAAAATAAAATGCCAAACCAAACCATACAGGAAAGCAACTACGATAGCTTAGATTTGGAAGGTGTCGCCGCACTTCCAAATCAAAACGCCAAACCGAATAACGATTTGCAACAAAGTAGGGAAGCAATCCCGAAAACATTGAATAGATAAATGGGACGTTGTAGAGGTTTCAATAGAAAAACCACAGAAACTCCATTAAATAACAATAGGTCGAATCAAGATAGGTTAAATCAAGCGTGATATCCAGAAACAAACCAAAATCAAAAGAAAACCTTTGAGCTCATGGAAAATACCTTTCTTATGGATAACGAAAGTCTACCCACCCCAGGCACGTCTATAGAAAAACATAACCCAAGAGAAGAAACAAAGGAAACTGCTTACATAGAAAACAGAAACAGATTTTAAAACCGCCTCCGAAACAATAATGAGACTTTTGATTGCGATTCCTTTCTGGAAAACAACACACGTTTCATATTAGAAACTGACGATCTTTTAGAAAGTATAGAGTTTAACGAATTCATAAACTGTCAAAAGGAAAGATTCTTTAAAGAAAGCGAAAGAAGGGAAAACAGTTTAGGGATTGGACTAGACCCGTAAAAAATAGCCCCTTTGAACTCAAAAAAAAAATAAAGAACCAAGTATTAGAAAAAGTAGAAGCAAAAAATCACGTGCCAAGCAACCCGTCAAATTGATTTAAGGGAAAATTCACAAAAGCCTCGTCAAATTTCGTACAATAATATTGAAAATCGTGACAGAATAATACAGAATAATTCAAAATTACGAGACACTGACGACAGTGAAACAGACATTCACGAATACATATTAATATCTCAGACTCAGATTACGAATTCTATAATTGCGCAAATAATCAAACAATCCCAGCTACTTATTTTCTATTCGGAATGATCCAACCCCTTTGCCAGATAATGACTAATTGAGCCATCAAATTTAAAAATAAGAAAGATACTAGTCCCGCACGTTTCCTAACAGAACTCAAAAGATTTAAACGTGGATACAGAATAAACGATCGCGATATTTTGGAAAACCTAGACGATTAACTTATCGAGAATGAAAAAGATTCGTGCTCCATAAAAAAAACTTCTTTCATTATCAGGCTTTTACGAAGACTTTAAAAATGCTTACATTGACAAACGATTGTCAGAAGAAATTAAACAAAAAATAATATTTTGTAGCCAAAAAATGAATAAAGACATCCTCTCTTATCTGACAGAAATTCGAAAACTCTTTACGAAAATTTACCCTAGAAAAAGCCTAGAATGGGAATTGCGCAGAATGTTCGAAAACCTAAGAATATAATATAAAATGTATATTAAACGTAACGACTTTGAAACTTTTGAGCAACTCGAAGATTTAGGTAAAGAATGGGAAACTGAGCTAACTACGTCAAAAATTAGAGGACAAGTATTACAAATTACCGAACCCAAAATTGAACGAAATCCAAAAAATTCAGAGTAAAAAACAATACAAAAATCGATTTCCATTCTCACCATTCGTATTTCCATCTCTAACCTTCCTAAATCAATATCAACAATACTTCAGACCTATCTTCAGACCTAGACTACAGCCCGGTTTCCAACTTAGACCCCAATCAAATTTTTGAACTAGATTCAAAAAAAATAAACCAAGATATCCATTCAACCCTTATAACTAAATGTTACTACTGTTTAATCATATATCGCTCAGCTCAATTCAGGGTCAAAATAAACCAATGATTGAACTCCCGACCGAAAAAGCGGATGATAAATCGGGAAATAATAATAATAATAATAATAATAATACACAAAATTCCCAAAAACCAAATTACTGGAATAAAAATCAAAAATTGGTTAATAAAAATAACATTGATTCAGAAGATAAAATAATCTCAAATACAGACAAAAAATACAATTTAAATACAAACGCGAATGACAGAAATAATAATTTAAATTTTTATCATTGTAATTTACCAGGTCATTTTAAAAGGGAATATTGTATTTATTGTTTATTTCCCTTATTGTGTTTACAGCCAGAAAAACTGGGAGGGCATGTACTAGGGCCAAAAATATCAAAACCTAGCACCGAAAGGCCAGAATTGTTAAATTAAAATAAAGATGCAATAACAGAAGCACGTTTTAATCTGATGAACAAATTCGAAAACAATTTATTTCGAGTAATAGTAGACAAAGGTGCCACACATTCCTACGCGGGTAAGAATTGATTGGAAAACATCGAAAATTCCAATTTTTCCATTTTTAAACCAGTTTCGCGTAAATTAACAGTTGCAAACGGAGAAACAGTGGATATAATAAGACAAGTAGTAGTTTCAATTTCGATAGGAAAGAAATTAAAACACATTATGTTCAGGTTGGTTTCACTTGAGATAGAAGGTCTCATTACATTTCTTAGGCCGTGAGCAGCAACATTAGAGAATGAAAGTAAACATGAAACGCAAATGTATTGTCTTACACTTTCGAATGATTTTTTTTCATAGTACTAACATCTTTTGTAATTTGGCGAAGTTTTTCTTTGCGACGTGTTATCTAATGCCCCTTTTTGTTAAACGGTCTTTAATAGCGAATTGCTGGAGTCACATATCTAAGCCCGGCAACGAGAAGATGCTACAAGTTTTTTTTAAAAGAAAGATAAAATTATAATGAACAATTTGCACAAAAAATGTAAAAGAGACCTTCCCATAACAAAAAATTTGAAAATTTAAACTCCTTGTGCAGAAATTTTGCTGTGGACCAAACCGGGGCCAGGCCAGACCAAATCTAGCCCACAGTTTGAAAACAGATCTGGGCCTGATCGCTCATGAAAGACAGGGCCTGATCAGAACCAGATCTGACACCTGATTAGCACCCCACCTGGCCCGACCAATTTCCCATTAAGAGCCATTCTTGAAATTTGTAATTTCTTATAATTTTGTTTCTAATAATAATTTTATGAGAAGGAAAGTGAATAAGTTAAACTATATTTTTTATTTAAGTAGTAAATATGAACACAAATAAAAATACAACAGAGTCAATTATTTAAACACTGATTTTATTGACCATTAGAAAGTTTTGCATTTTATGAAAATTGTTCTTAAGCCGACACTTGCATTAGGTACGGGAGACCAGGTCAGGTAATTAAGGGCATGGAAGTTTAATCTTAAAATTTTACAAAAAATACGTAGAATTCAGATATTCAAATTTTAATCGTATTTGAAGCCCTATTTTGGGAAATCCATGAAAAATGTGATAAGAACCCTATTTAAAAAATCCTCGTGTAATTTTTGGACGGGGAAAACACGAGGAAATCCGCTAGAATTTTCAAATTCCCCGAGGATTAATTCTTTACGAGTCCGTGATAAATATCCCAAGCGTTAAAGCTCCCAAAAATGAGCGGCGAGTAACCTGAAAAAGCTCTCTCTAATCAAAGCGTAAGTTACATTGAAAATTAAAAGAAACACAAATTTTAAAAAATACGCCATCCGCGCCCTACGACAGCTCGTCGCTCTAAAGTTATAATACGCCATGTCCCTCAAATGTTAAACAAAATGCATGATTAAGAACATATTAGTAAAAATTGTAATACTATTATGAATGTATTTTAGCTCATGTGAAAAATTTATTTTGGACATGGCGTAATATGAAATTCAAAGAATTCATTTTTTCTTAGAATTATGATTAGCGATGTCCACAAAATATTTATAAATGAACTATTTATAATGAAATCCTTAAGTAAAAAGTTGAACAGAATGATAGTTTATATTATTATTGCATTATTCATAACTGGAATTAGATAAGTTATTCGGAAATAGTTATTTTTAAAATTGAACTTAGGTTATCCGTATAAAAAATGCACTACGAAATTAGCATTGTTTCACTTATAGCAATGCAATATGGGACATGGCGTAATACAATTCTCACTTTTAATTAACATAACTATTTTAATTAATATTTGTAACAGCTGATGAAATAAATTTCAGGGAAAAATCTATTAAAAAACAAAGTTTAACCCTTATTACTAACCCTAAAAATAATAATAGTTCCAAAATTTTAAAAAGTGAACATGGCGTAGTATAACTCTAGAGCGACGAGTTTGCACAACTCGCGTTTCGATTGGTGGGAAATTCCACAAGATACTCATCACTTATTTGCGGGAGATTTGACGCTTGGGAGATTCACTCAAGGAATTCAAAAATCCTTGCGGATTTTCTTTTGTTTTCCTCGTCCGAAAATAAGACTGCGCTTTCCTCGAGGATTTTTTCAATAGGAAATCTTCAACTCCTTGATGAGTTAATACAATTAGTTTATAAAAAGATTTTCTTTATAGTACATTTATAATATAAATTTTATTGATTGTAATCAAGAATGTGAATTTCATTTAATAAAACAGAAGAGCAACAGGGTTTTGAAGAGAAATTAAGGTTATCTTTTTAGACTAACTGGTTAAATATATACCTGAAATGCCGTTTGAAGAAATACTCAGCGATTTGACTGTTGTTAAACAATATTCACTGTTATCTAGTCCAGATAAATAAAATGCTAACATTTATAATAAACCGAATAATCTTCTCCGAACACGAAACTTAGACAAAAAATGTAGACTTTGTCTCGATTTAGAGGTTTTTAACCTTACAAAAAATTCATTCATTTGACAGTAAGGCAATTTCCCTAACTTGGAACGAAGTCGCATTGCATTACTTAAACCGGTCTGGCTTGGGTCTGGGCCATTGAATTATCTCAATCTGGCCTCGAGGTTAAAAAATAATACTAAAAATAAAGAAACTATGTTTTTGCAAAAACGACAAGATGAAACAAAAATAAATGGACGAAACTTGTTCAACCCAAAAAGATCGACAAATTACCAAAATGCATAACGTCAAATTCGTATTAAAGAATCCAAAAACCTAAATATATCATGTTCTGGCCTGTTTTCAGATAATTTTAATATCATTTTTTAATTTAATACTATTTTAATAGCGCTTCGGTAAATAAGTCTCCTAGTAATAACCTTTTATTATAAAAAAAAAAAACCAATCGAAACAAAGAAAAAGACTGATAAACCTCAAACCTACACTATTTTGGCATTCTTTGTCAAATTAAATTTTTGAATTTTCGTCGGTACTGTACCGATTGCAGTGCTTCTGTGGAATATACAAACAGTTTTAAAAAACAATAACTCTATAGAACTCCATGAAATTGAAATGCGTATCTCTCTGTCAGAGTTTCAACTGTGTAATTTAATACAGAATTTTCAACTTGGAAATAAAAAATATCTTTTCGAATTAATTGATCGCAGAAGTTTCGAAAGCCAATTCTAATTAAGTAACTCCAGAAAATCTATGGTAAGTAAATACCTAAATAAAAAGTAAATATGGGATAAGATAGCCATTTTCTTATATATTAGTATATGCCTAATTCTGTTTAGTAGTTTAACTAAAATTGAGTTACGAACTTGCAAGAATGTTGATTGGCCCGGTTCCTTCAATAGGAAAGAGGATCCTTGCATTCACATTGTAATCGGCATCAAGAATAACTTCCTTAAAAGTTAGATCCAAATTAATTTGCTGCTTCGCCCGGTCAAAATTCAGTTTATTTATCTTGACATTTGATAGCCCATATAGTTTAACGTCATTGGCAGATGCTTTGAAGGTGGGTAAGTCAACGAGTATCATGTGATCTATATGCAGGGGCTCCAGAGGAGGAACATTAATTTCTGGAAGTCCATTTTTCAATCTCTGTATCACTGCCTCAACAGAACTTGTGATGCACTTATCTAGTTGGGGATTTCGAAGGCCACATACTTGAAAGTATGGTGCTGTAAGTTAAATATCCGAGAATGTATTAATCATAATTTTGAATCAGATTAAAATTAAAAGTGATGTAGAATTTTTCAAATTTTTTAAGTTTTTAAAAATTATGAAAACTATTCTTGTGATCAGATTAAGAAGTTTTTCATCAACGTTTTAGTAGATCTTGATATTACTCATAAATTATTATGACGTTATTTGACTTGACCAAAATTTAATATTTTACAAGATTTGAAAAACTTTGGAAAGGTATACTAAGAACCAGAAATTTAAATTCAACTTCATACTAGGTGTCAAAAATGTTTCTGTTCTAAATTTTCCTTACATTCATCAGAAGTTTGACAGATGTAAACACCTTGAAACTCTTAAAAGCAACTGACAGCTGCTCTTAAAAACTTGAATACCTGCTACATGGATAAAAAAAATATTTTTTCAAGAACTTACCGAATTTGTTACGATGTGGCAGATATGAAACAAAAATTGTGAATGAAGAATAACTTTTTTATAAAACTACAGGAACTGTTCAAAAATAATTACCGAGCTTATAATCTTCCATATAAAAACAGCTCCCCTCCATTATTAGTGATTGTGGTAGCGGTCATTTTTTAAACATAGGGTTTAGTCTTGACTTAAAATTCAAATCTACAAATGCAAAAAAGTAAATTCATAAATTTATCGATCACCTATCATTATTTCATTTTTTTAATATTACTTTCAATAACAGTTCTAACTCTTACAGGTCTAATAAGCAAGCAGTACAATAAATTAATAATATTTTTTTACTGAATTATTATATTGCTTACTACGTAAAATGTATCTCAATAATCTTTCTACATTTCGCATCTAGTCACAGATATTCTGCTTTATCACTTTGCGCTTTCTCTTTTGGCCGATATCGATACCTGCATGTTAAAAGAGCTAAGAAAGGGTTATTAATTATTCCTCCTTGGTTTAATATATTACTTTTAAATATTTTGAATTCACGGATTTCAAGGAATTAACGGAATTGAAGGAATTCGCGGAAATCAAGCAAATCGTAAAATATTTTTCATGGAATTCATGGAATTCGTAGCATTGATGGAATTCATGGAATTAATGGAAATAATGAAATTCACGGAATTAATGGAGTTCCCGGAATTGACGCCATTTTTGGAATTCACGTCATTCAAGTGATAGAAGGAATTCACGGAATTTACAGAATTCAGGAAATTGAGGGAATTCAAGAAATTCACGATAATAATGGAATTTACGGAATCCATGGAATAGATAGAATTTATGGAATTCGCGAAATTCAAGCAATTAAAGGAATTAACAGAAATTACAGAATTCAGGAAATTAAACTAATACAAGGAATTTGAAGAATATAAGCAATGCACGCGATTCTCAGCATATATGGTATCCAAGGTATTCGCAGAATCCACGGAATTCAAGGAATTTATGGAATTCCCGGATTTCAAAGAATTCCAGAAATCATTCAGGAGATTCATGGAATTGACGGAATTCAACGATATTAAGAAATTATTAGAATTCACGGAATTCAAGGAATTAACGAAATCTAAAGATATTCATGAAGTTTAAAGGAATTCAAGGATTTTGAAAATTCCGCGAATTCTTTGAATTCATTAAAATTCTTAAATTCCGTGTGTTCCGTGAATTTGTCGAATTCTGTAAACTCAATAAATTCCGTGAACTGCTTGCATTCCGTGAATTTATTGAATTCCGCGAATTGCTTGAATTCCGTGAATTTCACGAATTACGTGAGTTCTATGAGTTCCGTAAATTGCTTTTAATACAAGATTTCTCTGAATTCCGTAAATTGGGTGAATTAATTTAGTTGCTTTAAGTTAGTGATATTAAATTTCTTGAAATCCGTAAATTCATAATGTTCAAAAGTAATATATTTTTAGCTAGAGAGTCATAATTACTAAGCCTATCTGCTGTTCGCCATGTAAGTACGCATACAAAAACGAGGAGCCATTTTAAAAAACGGAGTGGTCGTTTAAACGAACGTTCTGAGAAAGGGGTATTGATATAATTTTACTATATTCTACTAGATGAATGACAATATACAGTCTCGCCTCTCATTAGAGCGCCTCTCAATAGGGCGCCGCCTCCTCAATTGCGCTCGAACGTAACCCCCACTTTCTAGATTCCGCGTTGACCGAGGGAGCTTTCGAAGCATTGCGTCTCAATAGGGCGCTCGTGATGAAAATAAATCTGCCTATGCATTGTACTTATGGACATTTATATTGCACATGGTAGCAAGTATGCATCGCAAAATAATTATACTCTGCAATTATTAAATCATATATAAATTAAGACGAATGGATAATATCTGTTATACAATTATTTTTTCGAATTTAGGAAATTACAGTTTTCGTTAGAAGAAATACATATTAGAAAATACATAGTACGTATACAACATAATACGTATATTAGGGTGGTCCAAAAAATGCTTTTCGAGTCACATGACAAGTCACCCCCCTTCCCCCAAGTTTTCGTTTCTGGAGAAAGAAAATCCGTAATTTTTTTTTGAAACTTAAATATTAACACGTGCCACCAGGTCCTTCCAAATCACATTTAATTAACATGAATAAATTTAGGATTTTCAAAGTCATACTTCAGGGTTTGATCGAAATGTGACAAGTTTTTTTAGGTATTGAAGAGGAGTGTCTTGAAACTAAACGATACTAATAACTTTTATTTTTAAGCCACCCCTTATATGGATAATTTGAATATCCAACATGTCTTGTGAAACAAATTCTAATTGTTTAAATAAATTTAACTTACTTAAACAATTATTTTTTCCCGAAAAATGTAAAAAAATCGTATTTTTTGAATGAAATGTAAAATTTAGTCATTGTTTGGAGTAGGTACAATTTTTGCCAAAAATACTATGTGATTATTTTTACAGTGGCTATCCTATGCTACTTTTTGTTTAATAATTATATAATTTTGATACATTTCTTTTAATGATTAAGTCATTTCTATTTGTGTAAACAATTTTTATTGGCCCAAGCAGTCTTCCTTTGAAAACTTTAAAAGACATAATATATAATAGAACACATACAATTATTTTTCTGGTTGTATAATGTATAGAAAGAATCACAGAAAATACAGAAGATAAACTTTACATCGATTTCCGATGAAAGATTCGCTGCAATAAAAATTATCTTTACACGATAAACTTTAACCAAATATCGGTAAAACATTATTTTGTTTTTCCATGACAGCACATATGTTTTGAAAAACGCGAAGTTGTCTAAATAACACTTTAGCCCTCTAAAAAATTGCATGCAACAAATTTTAGCATTACTTTATTCTGTGATATATTAAACATTTAAAAATTTTTTAATTAAACTGAAATTGTTTAAATATATTATTTCAAAAAATATTTTAAAAGTCGTATTTTATTAGTTAAACACAATATTGAATGATTTTGAGGAGTATCAAATTTTTCTAAAAGCTCCTTTGCCCGCTATGCGCGCGGCGCTTCGTCTCAAGTTTAAGCCAGCCTCGGGCGCATGGATGCGCTGTCGCGCTTCGCGCTCATTTGCGTACGTTAAATGCATACACTTTAACTACATTTTTTCAAATATTATAAATATTCTAACTTAAATCGAAAACTGTGATTTAAACTTTAGAGGAATTGCACTTATAAATTGTAACTGATTTTTTTCCGATTTTTTTTTAAGAAGGTTCTCAAAGCACCTACGGTTTTGACGATTACATTCTAATTAAGAAACTTGCGCTTCACGCTCGATAATTTGTATCCAATTGAAAACTTCATTAAGATAATTGGTAAATCTTGTTCAAATCTACTAAAAACAACGCTTTAAACTTACGGATCTCTTAAAAACAAAAATTGCATATTTTTGAAAATGATTGAACTTTTTGAACTTTTGTATAATTAAGAACTTTCATAAGAATAGCTTCAAAATACATGTATTTTTTTTTGCCGTGTACCAGAAAATTTGACAAAAATTTCTGAAACTGATAAAAAAATTTTATTGAAATTTTGAAAAAGCTCTAGATTTTTTATTTTGTTTGGAAATATCTGCTTAACGAACTTAACCTTTGTTTTGGGAACCTTAAGAAATTTATCAAAGGCTATCTCGATTGGACAAATCCTCCAGAATTTAGCGTGGCAACATATTTAAAGTAACCGTACATATAGACAGACACATACACTGACAAAATTTTATGATTTTCGGATTCTGTGAGTACCGAAACGTAAACATCCTTTAGAAACCAGAGATTAAAAATGGGAACGATTACATTACACGGAGAGACTTTTAGTATCAATATTTCTTTTATCGCATATCCATAATTGAAATAAAATATACGAATTTAGG
>JAAAKG020138115.1:0-12721 GCA_010014905.2 Druon quercuslanigerum
ATAAAAAACTTTGAATGTATTTGAAAAATTTTTAAAATTTTTGTTCCGGGCCCTAAATGTTTTTTAGGGAAAGGGGCCCTTCCAAAAAAATGTACTCGAAACATTTTCCCGGGAAACCCCCCCCCCCCCCCATCCGCATGATGCTTTTTTCGTTTTTCTTAACAAGGAGAATGATACTTTGAAAGAAACTCCTCCCCCATTTAACCTATGACGTATTTTGTGAATTACCTAATATTAGTATAAATTAATTCCACTTGAATTGATTTATTTTCAATTTGTTTTATTTGCTCTTTATTAATTTATCTTATACCAAATTTATTTCTCTTATTTTCAGTGACATAAGTATGACCTTGTAGAAAAAATTTAGAAAAAAATAAATATTTCGGCACATAAAGCTGTGGAAACTAGAAAAAAAAATCCTGAATTTTTTCCTTTGACGTACAAATTCGAGTAACCGTCTGTTTAGGGCGCTTAGGCTTAAGGTTCAGGTGAAAAATACCTGAAGGTAAGGCCTCTTCGGGTTTTGAATGCACCTGATCTTCTACCTGCGATTGTTATGCTGGAGGGGAGCCTGGGAAAATTTCGTGGAAGGCCAAAAGACTTCCAACGTCCAACATTTACTACTTTACTTCCTTTCCTCCTCCTCTCTTAAGTGACGGATTTATTACGATTTATTACGCGGGAATAAGATGTATCAGCAAGTGAAAATACTTTTTCTGATTTTATGTCTTTTCTTCACTCACGTTCCTGTTATTTCAATAATAAGTCTTCAAAATACCTGAAATCTCATACTTTGAAATGAACGAAATATTTTTTCTCAACTCGGAATTTACGATTGTTCCAAAAGCACGAATTCGTGTTAATATGCGATTTCTTCGAGGATTTCTCTCAAATCCGAATTTTCCCCCCCCCCCCCCCTCTCTAGACCTGAAAACAAATTTGCTCATCTTGTTTGGGATTCAATAGTTTTACACGTGGGACTTATATTGAATCTTGAGTTTCTGCTGTTTAATTGGGTGGTTGGAATCGAATGATTAGAATGACTGTAATCTAGGAACTTATAAGGAATTCCGTACAGAAAAATTGTGAAATAAAATATTTGACCACTGACTGGTATAAGCTGTTAAGATTAAGGTTTTATGTGGTATCCCTTAATGGACGTTGTTTTGAGGATTACTAAGGATTATATACCTACTCCCAGTATGGGACTGCGACGACTATTATAGCAGGCGTTACCTTGTGGGACAAGTTTTAATTTAAAACAATGGGAAATAATAATGACCCCATTAGACTCCACCAGTCGGGTAAGGGAATTAAATATAGTTTGAAGACTCAAATACAGACACCTTTAAAATTTTGAAATTTACATGTGGAGACCATAGCGGTCTTGTATTGAAAACCTTCAGGAATTAAACGATTTAAAAGCGATTACATACTTAAATTCAAGAGAATTGAACAATTTAACATTAGAATCCGTTAAAATTTCAACATAGAAATTTTCTAAATTGTAAAATTTCAATTTGTATTGCTTTAAATTACTCTGAACCTTACGTGAATGGATTTGTAATAATATTTTTAATACAATTTTATGTTCATAAATACTAGCTCTTGACAAAAAATGTAGTGTAAGTAGCAATAAGAACAAAATGAAGCAGTCGCAAACCATTCGGTGCACTCTAAATTTAATTTTTGCCTCTCTCAAGTTTGTATTACTTTGCAATTTTACAAACTGAAAATGTTATAAAGTCAAATTAAAAGCATATTAGTTTTTTTCCTACCTTACATTTTTTTTAATTCCTGCTTTTTATTTTGCTTAAGAATTTATTCATTCTACTTTTGTACCCGTTTAAAATAAATGAAGATTCTTTTTGAAAGGGATATATTAAAATCTTCGTAATACTTTCCTGTCAATTGCAAATGCGAATACAAATTAAGACTGAATTGCTTCCAGCGATTTTATGGCCATTCTTTTACGATGAATTATTCAAATTATTATATTTCTCAACTTGAGCTCTCAGCAATATGTGTTTATATAGATAGGGGTACCTGAAACTTTGATTGTTCGTACGCCTTGACTCTTGATCAGGAAACCATCAAAGTTCATCATATTCGAGAATCGAATTACCATACGTGTCATCTAACCCACATTGCTACCCTCGCCATTGAAATGTCTGATATGCGATCTGGAATATCTGGCTTATGCCTAATTTTTTATTATTTGCGTGCCATTCAGTAACTGAGTGTTAATTTTTCTTATCTACTGAATATTCAATGAGATGTCTCAAATTTTTATGTTTCATAGCCAATGATTTTTATAGAGAAGATTAACATTATTAAATTACAAAAGTTATCTGTTTGATTAACCTTATCAATATAATGTTCCGGATTAGCTTGCCACTCATTTCAATTTATTCAGTTTTTTTTCACTTTTGAGAAATTCAAAATAAAAAATAAAGATGTTAAAGTTATTTCAATTATGTAGAAAAAAATGGTTTCAAAAACCCCTCTATTTTCCTGAATTTGGTATTTTTTTGCATTTCGGGAAAAATGTTATTTTTTATTATTATTCAAATACTTGCCCTTTTTGTAATTTTTGATAGTTCAAAGTTTTTTGTTCCAATTTGTCAAGTTTTTGTTCACTCTTTTCGAATCCGATGAGGTAAGAATAAAAAATGGTAAAGCTGTTTTGATTTTTTTGACAAATATTTATAAAACTACATATTGGCTATCGCTCATGAAAATCTCAACAAAAAGGTGGCTGTTTTTAGAAAATTGCGTGTTTTAATTGTTCAAACAGTTGAAATAGCTTCACCATGTTTTTATTCTTTTTTCGGTTTTCTCATAAGCTCATAAATTTTTTTTGATAAACTTGACAGGTTGGAACAAGAAAAACCTCTAAACCTGAAATAAACTGCAAATAATACAAGGTTTTGAAAAAAAAAACCAAAAACTATTATATAGTTTTTAAATAATAGTAAAAAGTGTAAAACTTTCACTATGTTAAATTAAGAAAACATCTGTTCTTATTTTCCACGCAAGAAAAGTGCATCATTGGCAAAGCAATTCTGAACATGTCACCCGCCGGCCTGCGGTCCAAAATAAATAGTACAATAACTGTTTATATTAGTTTTTATTTTATTTTGAGTTAACTATTTTTCATGTAGCAATATTGTTTTCAACTTTTGAAGAGGGTACTTTACAGCTTTGATATTTCAAGACTAGTAATTTTCTACAGTTCAGCATATATCTTCCAAATTACTACTATAATAAGTATATGATTAGAGATCAACCGACGTGCTTTCAATTTTTACTGGAAACTCTAAGGTGTCATCGCTCTTGGACTAAAAAGATTGTTCAGTTGTTACACGGGGAACGAATTTCTTGAGTTGAAGAAAACATTTCGAATTATTGTAACGCAGGTGGAAGCTAGGTATAATACGACGATGAATTAATGAGTCTCCTCTTCACGCTCAGGTGCGTAGCTTAACCACTCACCTATACATATTTACCCAACTTACTTTCCTGCACACAATGTCCCAGTGGCCATTTTGCAAGAAAAGTGCTACAAAATTGTCTTGGGAATAAGGTGTTCTTTTCGGAGTTGAAAGAATTCTCTGTGGGAAAAAATGAAAGACACATGTCAACTAAAATAAGGGGCTGCTCAAAAATTACATCCCAATATCTCAATATCTTCTTCTTCCAGATCATCACACAAAATTTACCCCCCCCCCTACTCCAAGTTACGTCAGAAATCGGACACCCCCCCTTCTTTTGAGTAAAAAATTTTCCTTCGATTTGATTTGATAAACACTTAAAATGAAACTGAGTTTTCAAGCTAAAAAGTCGATTGTTTTCAAAAACAGATGAATTTTAAATCCGAAAAGATGAATTGTCAATCAAGTAAGAGCGCAGTCCCATGGGGGTAGATTAATAGAATAGTCGAACTGTTTTCACCAATGAGGTGACCATATAGTTTAAATGTAAAGCAAAAGAATCAAATTTTAAATCAAATAGTAGAACTTTTAACCAAATAGTTGGATTTTCAACCAAATCAACGAATTTTCGAACAAAGAAAATACTAAACTTCAACCAAAAACAACAAAAATGTCGAAGAAAACGGACTATATCGTTTGTGAACGGTCAAGTAACTAATAAATACGAAAATTAAGATCTCAGCTGATCTTTTTTTTAATATTTGAGTTTTTTAAAAATATGTGGCTTACTTTGGAGCTCAACTCGTGCAATCTTATTAAGAAATATGAACATTGAACATGGGTAGGAGGAGGTGGCTGTTTGCAAGTCCTAAACTGTGACCTCCTTTGATTTGAGGCACAAAGCAAAGTAAAGTTATTTTATAAAAGTTGGTGATTTTCGCAGTTTTCGAGACAGATCCTTCTTTCGTATAATATACTTATATTGTTCATTTAGGTTCACATTCGCTTTCTTTTATTCATATTCCTTCCGAATTTTATTCAAATCACGATAATAATTTTCTGGAATTTCTTTCTTTCATATAACTGCTCTTTTTTCTTTCTTTTTATGACCACCTTCAAACTTATATGCTTATCAGTTTTGTACACATCTTGCAAACTCTTTGGCGCTCCCTTACATGGTCTTTATAGTTATGTGGCACTGATTTTTGCCCTGCACATGACCTCAAAACATTAGTCAAAACTTCCATCTTGTTCGACGATAAGCCAGTGTAAACCTGATACATGTCTAGATTTTCTTGAGATCTGAAGTGCCTGATAACTAACTTTCTGGTTCTAGATTAATTTTTGATTTAATCGCAGCAGTTATTTTGTTACTTTTGCGTAACAGGTAGTTTTTTAAATAACTCCCTTTAGGGTTTCTCGTGCCTGAAAACACGCATTTTCCACGTAGATCGATACAGACTTCGCAATATATTTTTTAGCATGTTTCTCTTATGAATTTTATGTCGCAAAAATTACGTAGTTACATCGAAGGCCTATTAGATACCCCCTTCTCCTAGTTTCGTAGACAATCTACACGAAACGCATATGGAATATGGACTGTATATAGTACCAGTCTTCTATTTTCTAAACAGATTTTAACCTCCTGACGCCTGATCTTAATTATTCAGTAAGGATGATAGGGTCATTTATAATATATTAAATACCAATTTTTATAGTACAAATTTTCTCATTCTCATAATATTAAATTTACGCGAGAATACAAAAGATGTGTTGGTTTGAAACGAATCGATTGACCTATACTCATATTAATATTTTAGAGTGAGGTAGATTTATAATGTTTGAAAAAACTGTTTTAAACCGAAATACTCTTTCCATCGACATAATTCAAAGTTGATGCATGAATAAAAAAACTTTTGGATCAAATAAAATAATTCTGACAATTTTTGGAAAAAAATCATAAAGCTGGGAAAGGGATAGGGTGCGACAGAACTTTTCGCTTCCCTTTTCCAGCTCGAAAAATGACCATTTCAAATACAAAATTGGATTTGTTTGATTTGCCATTGTATTTTAAAATTGTTCATACTATTTTTGAATTTTGTATTTTTTCTACATTTGTATTTTTAAATTGATTAAAATGATTTATTTCCTCTATGAGGAAGAAAATACATTTTCTTATACGAGAAGAAAAGTGCTCGCGAAATGAGCACCATATAATTATGAATACAATGTTGAAAACTCGAGATCGAATTCACAGCTAGTTTATCCAGGGACACCATGTCAAAGGGACGTCATTTTTAGAAGACAGTAGAATTTCCAATTTAAATGGATGAATTTTCTGTTAAAAAAAACAAATATTCAATAAAAGTCTTGAATTTTCAAGAAAATAGTTATATTTGCAACAAAATAATTTAATCTTTAGCTGAAATTATGAATCTTTAAACAAATGTATTTTTAACAAAGAAGTTCAACCAAGGAGTTACATTTTCAATCGAAATAGATTAATTCTCATTGAAAAATATAACAGTTGACATTTCAACCAAAAAAGATTTTAAAATTGAATTAAAACCAGTCGAATTTAGCCAAAATATGAATTCACCCCCAAAAATAACAGCTGATATATTGCGACCAAAAATATTTTTATTTTAAATGAAAAAGGGTTGAATTCAAGAAAAAATTACGAATTTTCAACGAAATTGTTGGCTCCTCGACTAATGCAGACTAATTTTTAACCAAAGAAGCTCAAATTTCTTCTAAAAGAGATGCATTTCAAACCAAACACGAATATTTAACACGCGTAAAGATTTTTCTGTCAAGCGACAAATAAAATGTCAATTAAATTAATGAATTTTTAAACTAAAAAAGTGAAATCTATAAAAAATAGTTTAATTTTCAACCCAGAAATATGCATTTTTAAACAAGCAGTTAATTTTAACCAAATAGTGGAATTTGGACGAAAATAATAAAATTACATGGATTTTCTAATTTCTACCAAACGGATAGTTAAACTTTGAATTAAAAGCAATCAATTTACAACAAAAAATAGAATATTTATATTTGCAGTTGCAAAAATTTATTTTTAACAAAGTAGATGATTTTTAACAAGATTTTTAACCAAGTAGTTGAATTTGAACTTACGAAGATTAATTTTCTACCAAAAAAATTAATTTACAAACAATATACAAACATTTTCAATCGAATTGTTGAATTTTTAACTTGAAACAATAAAGTTTTATCTAATAATAAAATAATTAGATTTTCGGTTAAAATATCAATTTTCTAAAAAAATAAAATTTCAACAAAATAGATCAAATCTTCAATCAAATAATAGAATGTTTGAACAAAAAAGATGAACAGAGAATAAAAATATTAAACAGAATTTACTTATATCGAAAAATAGTCGGATTTCCTTATTTGGTTCTCTTAATTTAGTTTTCATTCAAGCGATAAAAATAGAAGAAATGCTTTGAAACCAATGGGAGAAGGAGGAATTCTTTAAAATCTGGGTATAAGGAGGGGAATCGGGGAAAAAGTCTAAAATAAAATCACTAATTTTTATTTTTCCAAGGATTGAAAAAAATCGTTATTCACATTTATATTGTCTATGCGCGATATCACATTCGGTGGAAACCCTTCTCCCCTACGTCACAAAGTCGTCACAAAACATGGTTACTCCCCCTCCCCCTTCGCGGACAGTGTTATGTAGTTTTTGAACAGCCCCTAATCATGTAACTGAAATACTTCACAATTATTTCTCCTAACATTTCTTCTAATTTTTTTCGCTGTAATCTTTTCTCTTGAATAAATACAACACCATAAACATAAGTGGTAGAAATACATGGAATTTAATTTCTACATAAAAAGAGTTGTCTCTTCATTTCCATGAGTGTCAGCGTAAATGGAATATGAAATGTAATGTGAAGACAGGTGTTCCATTCCATGATACATAAAAGTGTATTGAAAGTTTCAAACAAAGTTTCTTAATTAATTAAAAAAAATATATAAATAAATCCAGGTACTTATACATAAAGTTTGAAATGGCAATTTAAGTTAAATTAAATTCGCTATTTATTTTAATAATAATAGTAATGCTGTCATCAAAGATTGTAAAGCTTTTGATGATAGTGTAATTTATAATATAAGGCGAGCGTATATAAAAAATGAATTATTATCGCTCTTTACGAGTAGGGCTCTCGCTTTTCAGACTGAAATTCACGTGACGTTCTTCCGTTTTGCAAGAGATAAAAAGCGTTTTCCTAATTGTGACGCTGCAATAGCCGCAAGTTATTGCCGGCTCTCTACAGTTTGAAGTTTCCAAGCATGGAGGCAGCCTTCGCTGTAACGATCGTATCATCCATGTGCAATAATAATTTTACAACTCTTCACGCTCTCCAGACTTGTGAAAAATGATAAATGGACTTAATCCATGTGCGTGAAGCACCGAGTCTCTTATTGTATTTATCACCGAATTTTCATTGCAGTTTCGGCAATTTGCGAGCTTGGTAACAAATTAATAGCATTTTCGCAAATGGCTAATATTTAATTAGAAAGAACCATTGACGACCTTATAGTTTTTCCCCGCCTCTTCCCTTCCCGATAATAGCGTAGTCGTTAGCTGAACAAGGATTTTCACGTTTATTCTACGTTTTTTCGCTTTTCTAGAGTTAAAAAAGTTCATTTTCAGCCGAGAACATTCATCTTGTGCGAAACCACGAATTTTCAACTAATATGTTATGTGCTGTTGCTATAACTATATATTTTTACTAAGATTGTCGAATAGTACTAATCTTCACCTTTAAAATGCACTCTCGATCGTCCCGATTGGAGTTTTTCCGAAAGATATGGCAATTTCGATTTTCGCACTTTTGTAAGTGCCTTTTACTCTGTTTATCTCAAAAACTTGACATGCTAAGGTGATTTGGAGGCCAGATTTGGTTTCAGCGCAAAAAATTAAATTGAAAACCACTACCATATCTTATAAAAAAAAATTACCTAAAATTTGTAGGCCTGTGCCATAAACCAAAAAGACGAATTTTAAACAAAATAATTAAATTTGCAACCGCAGACATGAATGTTCATCAACAAAAAAAGATTTTTCAATATGTTAGTTAAACTTTCAACCAATTAGTTGAACTTTTAACAACAAAAAAGACTTCAATAAAATAGTTATATTTTGAACAAAATAGTTCAATTTTCAACCAAATCGTGGGGTTTTTAACCAAACGAGATCAATTTCAAACCAGAAATATAATAGTAGACTTTACAGCCAAAACAATTACTTGTAACCAAACGTAGTTTGATAATAAAATTGCCCAATTAAAAAAACAAGAAAACTATGTGTACTGGCAGTATTTTTTTTTATTACGTTTGCGAAAAACTAACAAAGTGAAAAATCAAAAGATATAAAAATGCATTTGATAAAAAATTATTAAGATTTTTAGTGCGTCGTGAGGAATATTTTTAAAGGGGTTTACAGAAGCATCGTTGAATAAAAATGTTTCCACTTGCACTGATTCCCTTATCTAAGATATGTAAAACTTGAATGGTATGTAAGAATTAAATAATGAATAATTAAATAATTGTGAATTTGTTTCTGAACTTTTTGAACTTCAGTAATTTTGTTGGCTCTTGATCAATATAAAAATGAAAACCAAATGATTTGCTTTCAATATCCGTATTTTTCAATATGAAGCAATTATGGTTCAATTTTGTTTTAGTACATTTTGACGCCCTTTTTTGTTTGTTCTAAATGGAATTTTTTCTGTGCGATGAAACCGCCCAGATTTGACGTCTGCCACCGAATTCTTTAACATGCAAGAGTATCAACAAGTATCTGCTGATTATATCTCAGACGTCCTTTTATAAAGTCTACTAGAAAAGTCCTGGCGCTTTCCGGAAATTCGCAGTGGCGTAACGGTCCGGTCTCTCCTTTAAATTTTTCAGTATTGCACGTTTACTATAAAGATTAGTATCTTTGTGATAGACGTATATGGTAATTTCTGGGAGAAAAAACAAGATATATATATTTACTGATCGACCCTGAATAAGGAATTATAACTTCGTGAACGACGATCTTAGCTCTTGTCAGCCTTCATTTTAATTGATTCCTATTTCACCTCACTTTGTCTTTTTTATTCGCATTTTCTTTTTTGCATAGTAGAAATGCAATCTTCAGAGTGAATACATTTATCTTTTACGCCTTCCTCGCAATATTTCTTACAATCTAAATGTTAATTTTTTAAAAACCCTGCATGTAAAAAATAAGATGTCGAAACTGTACTTGAAAATTCTCGAAATCATAAAAGAAAGTCTGGGAATTATTCCATGACTCTCTAAATCTGAATAGTGAGATACTAGGAGAGTCATGGAAAAATACGCGGACTCTTTTCTTGAACCTTATAATAAATCTTAAACAAAATTTTTAAAGAGTTGTGGCCTGTTCTTAAGTCCTAAAAAGTCAACTAATGTGTCGACGACTTATTTTATCCGTGTGGATTATAAAACTTAATATCTAGATTTTACAGCTTAAGATATCTATAAATCGCTGTCCCAAAATTTTAAATCCAGGATCAAAAAAGTTATAACGTATATTAGGGAAAAGAAGGAAACAGTATGAATTATCGACTTTTTACATATACAATTACATTCACGTGTCGCTGACAAAGCAACATAATGGGCACATCTAAAAGTGCAATTTTAGGGCTTCCGGCAACGTCTTGCGCAATACAGGTCGACTTCTTGCGTAGATAATGAACAGAAAAGAGGAAAATTTCGTCTTCACAAAATGTGCATTCATTTAACATAATTATGGATGTACAGTTGTATACTAATACATCAAGTTTCGCTTTTGTGTCCCAGTTTTTTACTTATCTTTTTTAATGAAATATATATATATATACTTTCCATTAAATACATCATGACAATCCTCAATCAACGCCAGCTAAATGTAATTAATCTCTAATAATAATTTAAAACAATGTATAATATTAATACTACAAAAATTGCTTCAAATTAAAATCTTCTTTACGCTTCTGATAATCTTGAGGGAAAATTCGAAATCTTTAGAACTTTGTAACCGTTGTTTAATGCAAAAATTCGTGATTTGTCTCGTTTGTATATCGCTTAAAAATAAATTACAACGAGACACAAACGCGAATCTCGATGACTCAGTTGAAAGGTGGGGGGGGGGGGGGCAAAACCATGAGCATGAGCTACGGCTACGTAATTCTTATCGCAATGCATGAGCGCAATGTATTTTAACGTTAACAAGTGCTCATAGTCGATTATGACTCTGCTAGACATTCTTTCATGATAAGATGTCAGCAATCAAGAATTTCAGCTACAATTATTAATTTCCACAAAATAATGAACTGTCATTGAAGTTATACACCACAGTGATATTTCAAATATAATTATGAAAGTATAAAACATTTATACATTGAAAGGCAAAATTTTCCATTTATTTTGACACACGTTATAGCGAATTGTGAGATAATTGGCTTTTCATGGTGAAATGAACGAAGTTTCACATAACAAATAATAAAAACATATTCATATACAACGGAAAAAGAGAGTGAAAATATCTATAATTGCCCAGGAATTTACCATTACACGTTTGAGTGCAACAGGGAAAATTATTGTAAAAACTTTGATTACTAATTAGTTTTCGATGGTTTGGAATATAAATTGGAGTAAAAAATATACTTTTAATCGTGACAGATACCAGAGGTGCAATCAACACCGGTCTAATGTTACCGAGCCCATCCACCGTGAATTTGGTGTACTATTTCCGTTACGGTTCACTCGACGCGCGCAAAATGCGCGCACAGACACACTGCATACGAAAATTCCAGCTCATGAATAACACGCTTTTCAAACGGGAAGTAAATACAATATACAATATGCAATGTATAATATATATGTCACATTGTTACTTCATTGGAAGGCGACGAGTAAATATTTGAGATGAGTGTAATGTGCGTGATGTAATAGATACAAAAGGATATTTTTTAAGATTAAAAATAATGATAATGATAATGACCATAGTTTTCAGATTTAAATTTCTATCTATACAATCTTTTAAACATAATCAATCATAATCAATAAGAGAATGCCTCATAAGATAAAGATTAGGATTGTATTTTTGTTATCAACTTCTATTGTACAAAGTACCAAGAAGTAAAAAAAACTTGATTTTGAGAAAGGTAACGCTTCGGACCCTCTTTGGTCCCTTTTCAAGTATGAGAAACTTACATAAAAAAATAATAAATAGAAATACATATTGGATCGTAAAATGTTGAGAACACGTAAGATTTTTTGGAAATTGGATAAAAAATTAAGTATATAAAGTAACTATCAAAGAACTACTTAAAGACTACGCTTGTTACTTTAAATGCATATGTTTTTAATTCAATTTCCAAATAATTGTATGCGTTTACAACATTCTTCCATCAAATCACAGAAAAAAATGGGAGGAGGGGGTCAACGCTTGCAAAGTACTACTGGTAAGTTAGGGATCGATTTACGGTTATCGACCGTGACTTGGTACAAAATGTTTTTTGCGTATGAATATGCCTCTATGATGCCAACTTTGCTACATAACCTGGCAAATGATATTTTTGAAATCATTATATCTATTTTAATTGTGGTAATATTTTGCCTTTTAATTATCTTCATTAAGTTATGTCCATCAGTGTTCAATTACATGTGTGCTTTAAGGTTTATTAATTAAACAAAATGTCGAAGTGGGCTAAGCAAAAAATAGGTTCTTTATAAATAGGCCCAATTACAATTGGGATCTTTTAGAACACCAACTAAGGTATCATTTAGAGCTTATTTTTCATTTTGGGTTCCTTTTCAGCAAGTGGAGTTCATTTTTGTTGCAGCTCCTTTGGAACCAAAAATGCGTTTCAATGGAAACCCCAGTTTTTTTCTGTGATATATTGCTATTGGTTATTTTTTTAAATCTAAATTTCTTATAGTAAAAACGTTTAACAGGCTTGAAAAGGGGCCACACACTGGGTCGTAAACATTTCCTTTCTCAAAATCGTTTTTTTTTATTGACCTTCTACTCCAGATACATCTGGACATATAAACACTCTATTGTATAGATTTGGAATATTGAAAACGATGTAAGAAATCGGTTAAGATGTTTCGGGTATGTTGAGAGAATGAAGGATGGACGACTAACGGAACAGGTATATCAAGGTTAAGTAAATGGCAGCGTGCCCAGAGGCAGACCGCGGAAGGAATGGTTAGAATGTGTGAATGAGACCCTAGTTAGAAGA